>VUQG01013005.1:11439-24428 GCA_015106755.1 Etia nguti
TGTTTAAAAATAAAAAAAATTTTTTTTTTTTTTTTAAAAAAAAAAAAAAAAAAAAAAGAAGGGTGGACCCAGTCACTGGGTCTCCAATAACTGGGTGGATGTTCAGAAGCCAATAAAGCAATTTAATACCAGTTTCAATAAATAAACACATAAATAAACAATAAAAACAAGCCAGAGTGAACCAAGATGTTCTCCGCAGTGCAAAACTGCATGGCTCACTTCTGCGACCTTTGGCGGAAGAACACACTGCCCTGGGTTATGGCATTAGTCCTGTCCTTCCTTCCTTCCTATCTGTTTTTTCCTTCTTTCCTTTCCCTGTCCTTTTCAGTCTGTCCTTTTTTCCCCTTTCCCATCAGCTTCACACCTTTCAGTATCCCTTTCTTTCCTTTTCCATCTTCTTTGTACACTTTATTTATCCCTTCCCCATCTCCTGCCTTCCTTCCTTCTCGTCTTTCTTCATTTCTCTGTGCTTTTCCATCACTTATAGCACTTATTCATAGCTTTTTCTGGCCTTTTCCATCACCTTCCATCTTACCATCTTTTCACCCCCATCTGCCTCCTTCCTCCCTTTTCACCTTTTCCATCCAACAAGCAGAAAGGGCTTTGTGAAGTTTTCATTACCTTGGTGAATATTTTTTTTTAATCTATTTATCTATAATTGCATAAATCAGTGAATCAGCATTTTCAGAAAGCTCAAGGTAAGAAATTAGAGAAACTGAACTGTGAGAACTGTTTAACCTACTCATTATTTATTTAACTTGATTGATTAACTCATCAATGTAGCTCTAAACTTAACTTTATTACAAAAATAACATTTACAACAAGATAAAGTTCAGTTTTAGCGCTCTCCTCCTGATTTCTCTGCCACAGCGCTGGAGCAGCGAGTGATGAAGCTGCCGGTCAGATAGCTCAAGAATTATTCCACCATAAAGTTGGACTCCAGCACTGAGCTCTGCCTCGGAGGGGATCGATTTGTCGAGCAGTAAAATACTGCCGCTCCAGAAAACCCTCCGCTGTTCCACTCAGACGTAACGGTAAGTGTCTTAATTAAAACCGGCCCTTCTAGGATGCCATAGACAACATGACACCAGCTCCCTGATTGGCTATAGGACAAACATCGCTTCCTGTTTTGGGAGGCGTCAATAAGTGAGTTTAACAACCAGTGAGTTTTAATGGAATCTGTGTGTAAAGCTCCTTCATCAATAGGCCTAATGGCCAGTCGTAGCCTGGCAGCCGGTAATCTGCCGATGGTTAGAGCTGGGTTATCTGACCACTGTTTCTTCAGAGTTAGTGAGTTTAAAAAGCTGGTTTCAGACCCCATGGAGGGCCACTGAGCGTTTGTGCGAGGTCAAAAAAATGAACTGCAGCAGCAAAACAATAATTAAATCCAGGATATTCTTACAGCTTAGTGCCAGAATATTCCATTTCTACACTTTGTGTTATAGATTTAATTTTAAATAGGCAAATTGTCTCAGATAGTCAGTTTTAATTAGCCTTAAGATGCATCTAGAACAGGACCATTCAAACTAACTATTTAAAATCACCTGTGTTCATTATTCATGCTGCACATCGGGACAAAAACAAACTCTTGAAGTCTCCAAAATCTTTACACCTGATCACAGAAGTGAATAACTGTATTCACGAGGCCAACCCAGGCGTCAGTGACAACAGATATAATATTGATATTATGTTCCTGCCTTGGCGTAGATTCACATGGACATTCGACGATGCGCCGGGTACAAAGATACACTTGTTTACAGTCCTCCAAAAAGCCAGTAACTACTCAACAGGAAGTGATGGCATCAAATTGTTCAAATAGAGTAGTTCACATATTTATGAAACTGCCCCCTGGTGACGATAAACAGCTACAACATGCAGACATGGGTTTGCAAAGCTCTACCAAAAGCATAGCATGAAAATGGGAGGTGGGGTAGAAATGGGTTAGAAAATGACCTGCAGACACGGTGGTCATAAATAAATGACAACAGTTTCGCTGCTCTCTGTCACTTTGCAGATTAGCTCTTGCAGGTCATACTGTTGGGCACAACAGATTTAGCTGCAGCTTCACATTGAGTTCAACAGGAATTAACATGTGAAAGTACAATCTGCTCAGTGATTGTCTGCATCAGATAAACTCATAAAAACATGTCGTCAGTTTAATCCTCACCTCTTTCATGTTCTTTTTTCCCCCAAACAAAAACCTGGTGCTCCTGCTGGACTTGGCTCATCATGTCTTCTGTGCCCCCTAACCTCTGACCTGTGATCCTCTACAGCCTCCCACCACCACAACCAGAAGCCCCTCTCCACCCACGTCCTCCACCTCCTGTCCCACTGCGGTCAACAGCAGAGAGACTGATGTCCGGTCAACCGACGTCTGACTGACCTTTACCAGCTCGGCCACACGGGACTCATCTATCTCTGTGTCTCCCTGCATGCCTCAGTCCACCCTCCCTCTCTCTCTCTAATGCTAATGCAGCTGTTTATAACTGCCACATTGACTTTCTCCTGCCACTGTATGTAAATACAATCTGCTCTGATCAATGGATGGAGAGGTGACATGACGCTGACCACAAGCACACACGCACAGAAAAAAATGGCAGACACACAACTAAACATGAAAATCGAGAACAGGGTGAAATTTAAAAACCTATTATTTGTTGTATTAGTATCAGTGTTTTATCTGCAGAATACAACAGCAAATGATGCAAATAATAAAATTACTGCAGGCTTCCTGGATGAGAAACCTAAAATAAATGAATGGCTCTAACAATTTAAGTTAGTTAATTTAACATTTTAACAAAGAGAAGTCTGGTCCTCATTCACTCATTTCAAACTATGTGACTGACCTGTCTTCGAGCACACAGAAACTCTCTTTTAAAATCCAGCTGAGGCTTTCCAGATATACAAAGTACAGAAAGAGAGAGAGAATTCAGTTGTAGACATCGTAACGTTAAAACCCACATAACATAATGCCCTTTTATATCCTTCCATCATGTGATAACGTCGATAATGTGATGGTTGTGGTACTAAAACCAGTGCTATAGTTGCAGATGAACACGAGGCTCCATCAGGATGTCCCTGTGCTCTCCAAATGTCCACAAGACTCTACACTTTATTCACCAATTGCTCATACATCATGCAAGTAGACTCCAAGTGAACTTGTAGAATGTATAACAGGCACTTGACTACGGTTTCATGGTTTTTTCACATGTATGTCAGGATGCAAGTATAACTTAAGAGTACCTCCAGCATCTAGCTGCTTGTTGTTTTTCTGAATTGACAACCACACACTGCTTTTGATATACAACTTGGCAACCTGCCTTGCAGTCTTATGGTGTAGTTGCTGTGTTTTACGGTTAGAAAATATAAACGCTATCTGATTCTTAAAGACGGTGAAAGATCACAGAAAGAGAGGAAACAGGTGAATCACATTTCCTCACTGCACTGCTAAAACTCGATTTAATGAGCTAACCACCTGTAAAAATGCACCATTAATTCCCGGGTAAATAAGCAAAAAGCAACCCCGATACTGTTACTGATCTCAATTCAAAGATACATTTCAAAATGTGTCTTTACCAGCCAAAAATAATTAATCTTCCTCCTATGGGTTTTGATTCCTGTGCATCAGAGCAGCCATGCATCTTTTTTGAAGGATTTGATGACACTTATTGCACAAATGCACAAAGCCATGAGGCAACCGTGGGTGCACACATAGATATAAAGCTCTCCCCTCCTTACCTCCCACAGGTGTCGGGTGTTCCTGACCACTCCAGACTGCACTTTTTCCAGCATCAGGGGGACTCCTTGAAACGGGCCAATCCAGGTTCCCTGAGGGATCCTCTGAGCTGCACAGATCCCGTAACCCAGACCAGGAACTGTGCTGGTGCACAGACACACCTGCACACAGAGGTCAAAACAACGTGACACCAGCAGCTGCAGTCAGCTAAAGGTGAGACATGTGTAGTTTGTTCTGTAGAAGAATTTACTTACAAACTGTAGCTGTGATTTATCATACCATGGTCTTACAGCAGCCTATTTATCAGACATGTATCACCCAGTGGAAGTACTAGTTTAACAGTATTTTTTTATAGTTTTATTTATTTATCTATTGTGTGGTTTTTGCATTGACTGTGTGTTTTTTTTTTTTTACTAAGCTATACTTTCCACCACTGACACCTCAGTTCATCAACCAAAATGACCCACACCTGTTTGAGCCCAGTTACTGTGATTGACATTGTGTGTGGCCAATAAAAAATAAGCATTCCTCGGGCTTGGACCAGTTGGATACCTGGAAGGAAAGATGAATGGGCTTCACCCGGATACAAAGCAGAGGTAGCCATGATGAAGGTCGAGGGCAATTAGTAGATAAAGATATTAAGGGTTGCTAACAAGGGGGTGTACAATGGGGTAAGTTTATATGCTTACTATTAAATATAGTTTTGCAGCCACTACATTCAATTTAAGTATTTTTCAATAAATAACGAACCACTCAAATATCAGAGAAGAAAGGGGGATTTTACTTGCTCTGAACCAAACTGTTTTTAGTTAGAGGCTGTATTTAGGAAGTGGGGGTCACCTCTCTGGGCAGGTCTCTCAGCCAATCGGGGATGTCTGGTAGGGTGACAGGTGCTGCCGTGCTGCTGGTGCCGACGAGCCGGCGCAGAGAGTGAAGAGGGCCGTGCATCGGACACTCCCC
Source organism: Etia nguti (assembly GCA_015106755.1). Classification (NCBI taxonomy): domain Eukaryota; kingdom Metazoa; phylum Chordata; class Actinopteri; order Cichliformes; family Cichlidae; genus Etia; species Etia nguti. Next base: position 16,136 of record VUQG01013005.1, read on the forward strand.
ATTCCTGTTGTCTGCACACATGTCACAACCTGGCAAGGAAAGAGAGACTTTTTAACACCAGCAGATGGAAAACTGAAAACAAAACAACAGGCTTTTGTAGCATAACTGAAGACATTTGCTTTAAATATGATGAAACTCATTTTTAAAAAGGCAAAAAGTGTTGTTTAGGTCCTGGCCGCAGGCTTTCAATTTTCACTGAAACTGGTGTGTTGTTATGGGTGGTACGGGCAAGTGATTGCACATGTGCACTTTGTCTTCATTTGGAGATCAACACACTTATGAACTGTTGTAACCTTATGACAACTTATGTTCCCAGACTTTTAATTAATACAAGAGCATGAAAAATATGCTGCTTTTGGCACCAAATGTCAAAATTATTTCTCCTCTTACCGTCGAGTCTCAACAGAAGTTAAACTCACTTGTGCTCACTCCTTCTTTTAAATTAATATTTAATGTTTTGCAGTTTTCTAGTGTTTATTATTTATTGTTGCAAATCCTTTTTTTTTTTTTTTCAAAATTCAGAGATCATTTATTTTGAAAATCTAGGAAGTTCCCTGGAATTTCCTTTCAAAATTTATTGGAGTTTTTGTTTTGATAGCGTAACAAAATCTCAAAATCTTATTTCTATGTGAACCTTCTGATTTAAAGATTATATGAATTATATAAATGCATTTTTATCAGTTTGGATTGTTTATGCAGAGTTCCATTCAAAACCTGCACATTCCATTTTGAAAACGCCAATTAAACAGGTTTAACTGGAAATGTGACAGAATGCTGGCACAGTTATACAGATTTTGTACTGATATATATTTTTTTTAATTACCAGCTATTAAAAAATCCCCTCAGCACACACATTAGGTCCCAAACCTCCAAATTGCAGTTCATTATGATGTAAGTGGATGAAAAACTGACATATTTTTGTTATTTTTACTTGTAACTGTATGACTGGAAGAAAATCCACAAAGCATTCATTGCAAATCTAATCTGGAATCTTTATGTTACAGTAAATAAACATGCTTGATGAAGAGATCTGTTACTTCATCGCAGTTTTAGAGTCAAAATTGAGGTACGAATGATTAAATCTTTCCAAGCAGTGGTTAATCCTTCTGACTGAATGAAAAACTGAAAATGAAGAAAAAGCAAAAGAGGAATCAAAAGCGGGAGCCCTGATGAAGTCCAAATGAGAGAAAAAGTCCTCTTCTCTATGTTTTTCCAGGTTAAATGTGGCAAGGAGCGTATTGCTGGGAGTTAGCGAGTGTCAACATTTACTCAGAGATGCAGTCTGACAGTAATGGATGTTAATTGACTGTAGCAACATAATGAGAGATTATTATCTGCGCAGAAAACTCCCACAGAGCAGAGCGGCTGAGAGGAACAGGATGTTAATGTTGTTTTTCTTCTGTCTTTCCCAAAATTAAATATCCGTCATTTGATCGACTGACGGCTGCTTTTACACCATGATAGATTGGAGTTAATTAAACCATATTATGGTTATTTATAAAGCAAAAAATGTAACTCTGGGTCACGGTCGAGTAAATGGGAAAAATTCTCCAGGATCCTTGACTTATTAAACCGAGATAAAATAAAAACGTCACTTTTATTTCAGCTCAGGGGTAAAAGTAAAGTCTGCGACAACGAGAAACACCACAGAGCAGCCACTTAAGATATTTCCTCTCATGACTGCTTCATTCATGTGGGTAAACAAACAAACCAAAGAAAACAAAAGAAATAACTAAGTAAATACATATGTGTGTGTAGGAGTCCCGACACATGAGCCAACAAAAGCTCAAAGCGGAGCCTTGACGAACAGAATAACTGAAGCAGGGAGAAGAAAGATTAAATCTAGAGTGCATGGAAAAATGAGAAGATTTTAATAAGGTGCAGCAGCTAATGTTTGGACATAGAGTATGTCTTCATCAACGTGTGAGGACGCAGGGGGCGTGTGGATGTTTAAACTTTCACCCAAAAAAATACTGAACGCTAAGAAGACATGGATTAAAAGGAAAAAAAAGAAAAGCATCCTGATTTTATTTTTTTTAGGGTACAAAGAGATCTGGAAGCCTAAAAAAATTCTCGAGTCACAGGCCCACAGGGCTCTGGTCTTCACCTGGAACAAGAAAGAAGCAAAACATGATCTTGAAGACCCCAAAGAGAAAAAAGGTACCAAAAGGAAACACAAATGTGAGCAATTTTACTTAATTTAGCAGAATAGAAAATACATACACAGTGAGAGTCAAATTCCACATATGAGAGTTGGACATAGCCGCTGTGATGTCACTCTCTGGTTTCTGGACTCCACATTTTAAACCTCATTTTTAATTTATTTTAAATTTCAGCTCCCTTCATAGTGTTAGTGGAAGAGAGGACAGAGAGTTGAGTTAACAGTTATGCAAGCTGATGCCTGAGAGTGCATGGGAGACGCACAAACCCATCCATCCATCCATTTCATATTCTACTACTTATCAGGCCACAGGGCAACAGTCTAAGCAGAGACGCCTAGATCCCCACCAACCTCCTTCAGCTCTTTCATGGGGATACAGAAGTGTGTTACCCTTACAAGCAATAGATATAAGGGTTTGCTCTGAGGTGTCCTCCTAGGACATGCCTGAAACACCTCACCTAGGAGATGCCCAGGGGGTAAACTATCAAAACAATAGGCTAATAAAATACTATAAATTTATTCGTTGTACATCAACTATATTATTTTTCAGTCCAAGAGACAAAAATGTTTTTGCACCCAGCTGTAAATATCTTGATTTCTGCTGTAAAACTAAACCTTTTTTTTTTACGTGAATCTGTGGAGGTCAACTCGCTTTTAGAGCGAGCCTCCAGTGGCCATTCTAGGAACTGCAGCTTCCTCCACTTCCTCGTTGGCTTCATTTTTCAGACCCAGATTTTATTCCTTGCTTTAAACATGCTAAAGATCCGGAGACAGAAGCAGACATAAATCTACTGGGGTGCACTGGCCCAAGCCTGGGTGCTGAAACCAAACCAGGCATGTAAGAAGCACAAATTCCACTGTTCGTTAAATGGAGCTAAAATGCACACATTCTCCCTATAACTGACTCAGTTATACAAAAAAACCAATGACCAAAGTCATATGGGAAAACAATACTACAAGTTATTGCCGGTAAATTTGGTTTTACAAGCTATGTATTCATGAGACGTGCTGAGGTTTTCAAGACTGCATGTCTTTTTCACATGACTGTATGCAACACAGACAAAGATACATGCTCATATTAAAGGTGATAAAGGTATAATGAGGTAAGAATATGTGTGAATAACCTTGTAAGCCAAAAGTTTAGACTTCAGACACCTCTAAAGGCTCAATTCTGTATGACGACATGAAGATATCCTCAAAATGTCATCTCAGACACTAAAGCCCCTTGACTGTAAGACCTTGTGTTTATGAACGTGACCCAGTCAGAAGAAAGTTAGCTGAAAGGGGGAGGACCTAAAATTGTTTGTCTTGACAGATGATTGGTGATAATATCACCAGATGTGCCAAGGTCCAGAATGAGATAAAGAATGTTTATTTTAAATTGCAAAGCTACTCTAATAGAGTCCAAGAACACACGTCCCCCTTAAATTAGACTCTGTTGTTATCACTACTGAGACTACGTCTGATACTGCTGCTAATTCACTGCATACAGGAGCAGACTTAAATCTGTAAAAGTGTCATTGGTGAACATATCTTCTGTTTCTTCTCTATCCTTCGTTCCTCTCTTCCTCTCTTCCAGACTGATGAACTGGCTGTGAACTTGTTATGGCATGCTCTCCTTGCTGCCCATCATTCAACCTCAGTATTCTGTTGCATCCATCGCCAGTGTTTAGACAGCTCCGCTCTGCCTCTGATCCCCGAGCTCCTTCCAGTGAAAATGGCTACAGGCACTTCTTATTCTGCTGCTTTATGAAGTGTTTTGTTCTCATAAAACACATTTTTTTAATAAGTGTTTTTGGCTTTGATATCTCTTATCTCTTTATTATCTCTTTAAACTCCATGCTGAGTTATTAATCTGCTTCATTTACGTCTTAGTAACAAGCATTTTCATGCTTGAAACTTTAAGGTGCCTCTTTCAGTCTCCACAGTTTTACTTATGCTACTCTGATCTTCATCGATAACTGTTAGAGTAATATACACTTTGTGTTATTTCCTGACTTTCTGCCATTACAAGCATCAAAGAGCAAGAAATTTGAGTTTCGGTGACTTCTCTTTGGCAAAATCATCACATTTGATAACAGCTGTGGATGTTAATAGCACAGCTGTGAGTCCAGAGGAGATGGGACCACACAGTGAGGCTTCTACTTCTACAACCAGAACTATACCGCTACGCTTTTTAGCTCTCAGTTATCCTCATTAGATTAGAAGGAAGTGGCTATAGACGCAGATATTTTTCTCAGGATTTTGCTGTGAGTCTATAAATATTAAGCAGAGACAAAAATAAATTCTGTTGTTTTCTCATGTCTGCTGCTACATGTGTAAAACACTTTTTTTTTTTTAGCTATATCAACTGTCATGTAGAGTCTGTGGGGAGTCTTCTGCCTCCTAGTGGTCATAAATGAGATGGTGCAACTTTAATCTATTACATCAAAGTGGGCTGCGCACATATATCCTGCAGCATCTTTACTGTAAAGCCAGAAATACTTTCTCAAAACAAAGGCTTCGCTAGCATTAAGAAGAAAGGCATACATTACATTGAGTCTAGATGGTATATAAGAGGTGGATCCATTCACTGTGACATCACCTATTAGTTTTCAAACTTTGTATATGAAGCTTCTACACTAACCTGTCTCCACCACCATCTTGTTTTTTAAGCCGGAAGTGGCCATATTTTTTGGGGTAAGCAGGTGTGCTAATTTACCAGCTAATGCTATTTCACTCACCGACCTGTATTGACTGTGTGGCCGTCTGTCTTGGCCCGACAATCTCATAACAGAGATTTTGGCTGTTGGCTAGATGGTAAAATACATCTGTTAGTGGGCCATAAGGTGGTGTATTTAAAAATGAAAAAATAAACATGCCCATGTTACAATAAAAGAAATTTAGCTTTTTAAGTAGATATTTCACTAACATTAAGAAAACGGAGGGTGAGCCAACAGTTCATTTTGTTTTATAATATTTATTATAGTTTTCTTTAGATTATCATTTTAATTATGTTATTTATAAAATTATTACGCATATATTGGATTGAAGCTTAGAACTTATTAAAATATTTTTTTTTATTTTCAATCAAAATTGGACTGAAGACAATATTTAGGGACAGAGTAAGACAGCAGATAAAATAATCTAGAAGAAGGTTGTTGCTATGGAGAATTTGGACTGTAAAGTCAGTATTTCAAAGCTCTTATGCCAGTTAAATCTGGATGCCGCTTGTTTGTTTTTGAAGAAAAAGTCTCCAATATATGAAACTTAAATATGACTACTTGATAACACAATTTAAATAATGCATACAGCACAATTCACTTGATACAGCTTTAATCTTTTTCTGTAAAATAATCCTTTAGATTATTCAAATAAAAGACTTTTATCATGTCCTTTAGTAGAAGTTGTATGCAGTGTCCAGTTAAAAACTACAAAATATAATAGTTGTTGCGGTTTTAGGGACAAATTCAGAATCTAAAGTCGGTATTTGCCCTAAGAGTGAGGTTTATAAGTGAGTAAATATATATTTCTGTAACATATTTAATATTCCTGAGTTTGTCCTTCCACTTCGTAGTGGTCAGAAATCATTGTGGACATCTTAAAACACAGTGAGGTCGAAAAACCTTTTCCTGTTTTTAGTTCTCCTTTAAAAAAAAAAAAAAGCTTGTACAATCATACATTATACATAAAAACTATTCACATTCTGTGATTCTTTTATTTTTATTTCCTAAAAACCAATTAAAAGACAGAGGTTTCATCCTGTGTCCAGTCTGGGAGGTCTACATTTATGTGCATACATGTTAAACATAACAGGCTTGACTGCCGTACTGTAACTATAAATTTCGTAAATGCAATTATTTATTTTTCTTCACTTGAATTACATCGATGGCAGGATATCAAGGTCTTTAAATGATTTTCTAAGACAAGTGTGGTTTAAATCTTTCAACCCTCTTTATTTCTACGATTGATCATAATCGGGAAAATCAGCTCTGTGAGGTCTTTCTGAGCAACATCAGCTCTTACACAGAGAATAATTGTATCTGGAGCTCTGTAATATAATGGGGTTTTTTTTGTTTTTTTTATTAGGAGAAACACATATCAAACACAGGAAACCTTGTCATGGTTTAATATTAAACATGTCAACAAACCATGACATGTTTAGATTTTAAATATTTAATGAAAACCACAATCTTTTACTAACATGCATGATTCTGAATCCTTCTCCCTGCATCAATGTAACCAGATCAGACATGATCCAGGCAGCAGTCACAGCATGCTGCCTTCGAACTCTATGGATGTGATTTTTTAAGAATTGGTTTTCCACAGAACATACGTGACGCATACTGCTTGTTCGTCATCTTTACGGAAGGTTTGAATTTAATTTCAAGCCTGCCATTAGCACTTAAAGACAGTAAACGACAACTTGACCTGCCAGCTTGTCGTTTAGAGAGAGATTAAAGTATGATTTGCATTTAATATCCATCACACAGTGAAGTTTGTGCGCTAAAGTTGTTTTGAGCGACTCGACACAAACTGACAGAGGCTGAAAACCAACATACAAGCAATCAGAGGTCTGTGTGTGTGTTCAGCCGTTATTAAATTACTGTAAAACTGTCAGCTGGTATTAACTCCAGATGTAACTCGGAAGAACTGATCTGTGTTTCATATCAAAGCAGAATGCATCCCAGCTGGCTGATAACTTCCAGCCATACGTTTTGCTGTTGGGAAATCGACATAAAGCTTGAAAATTTATGTATGTATTTATTGAACATAAAATTCCAGCCTCTTTATGTTTTCTTTCGGTTTGTTTTTCCACTTCTGCTCAGTCACATAATACTGATGTGAACATAGATGAGTTTAACATCTACAGGATTGGGGGAAATATGGCTGGAATTTAATTTGATTTTCAGAGTATTAAATTAATTACTAAAAATGTGTATATTTAGGCAATAAACCAAAGGAACTAACTGTATGCTATTACACCTGCACGATAGGTAAGTCTACACTTATCTGTATTTTCAGCTTGCAATAGCAACAAAAGATGGAAGAATTGGTCATTTATTGATCATTTTGTAATCTAGAAGTAGCCGAGAATCTGTGAATACTAACATTATGATTTTTAAATGCAAATGAGTCACAATCCTTATGTTTGAGAAAATTTTGACTTGTCATCTAACAAACTCACAAATTTTGGAGCATTTAAAGAACTCGGTTTACTCACCACAAGTAGTTTTATTCAGTCTCTTAAAAAAAATCTCTTTTAGAAAATATTTTTATAAAGTCTTAAAAACTACCTCAAATGATGTCACAGGGGCATCCTTATGTTTATCCTGGGTTAGAAGCTTTTAACAGAAAGCTCGTGTAACAAAAGCGGACTAAGTGATGGGCTAATGAGAGGTTTTTCCATGGCATAAAGGCAAATGTGGGATCCAGTGTTGTTGGACTTTGAGTTACACCAAAAATGGATCCGTCAGAAGCTTCAAATTATTTTAATAATTATTTAATTTAATAATCATTCAAATTTTGGAGGAAAAAAAAAAGCATTTTATGACTAATCAATCAATCAATTAGAAAATAGTGAAAAAAAACAACAAAAAACAAGTGACCTTCTCAATTTCTTACATGTCAGAGTTAAACTTTTGCAGTTTTTCCTCTCTCAAAAAACAAAACAGTGACATAAAAATTTATGTCACTCAACAAATCATTGCAGTCAATCATTTTAATAATAACTTCTTTTTTTTAAAAACTGTACATCAACATATGGCCCTTCAGTCAGTCCCGCATTCTGGTGGAGGATGCTTTTTACATTATTTTGTTATTAGTGAGAGAGAGAAAAAAACAGTCATACATTTTTGAAAATATTTATCTAAAGACATAAGAGCCCTAAAAAACAAGCGTGAAAAATCAGTGTTATTGCACTGAAATAAAAATAAAAATAAATACCCCCCTGGAATTAAATGGGTAAAAACGTAAATAGATAATAATTAACAGTTATTATTATTATTATTATTATTATTATTAGTGTAATTAATAATCGAGCTGGGACAGTGACACATGAAGGAGTGCGTATGTGACTGCTTTATCTACACCCCCACTCCACCCACTCCAGCACACACACACGCGCGCGCACACACACCCAGGAGACCTCAA
>VUQG01013005.1:34483-51770 GCA_015106755.1 Etia nguti
ATAGGTTTAATATAAAAAAAAAAAAAAACTTTTTTTTTTTAGGTTTTTTTTTTTTTTTTTTTTTAGAGTTTATGAGCTTCTGTTACTCCTGTTGAAGGTGAGCTCAGCTGTCACTCCTTTTACTGTTCCAGCACAGTTTTTAACCCCATCAGGATCAGACACACTGTCACCCACGTCGACTTACATGCTGTTCATTATCTGCCTTTGTGTAGGCTCTACGCAGACAAATACACCAGTCGTACCATAAATTCTACATTTGCCCCTCCTGAAAAGTGAACTCAGTGCAGAAGTGCCTTAAACCTGTTTTCTTTCTAATGGATTGCAGGTGAAGATCCTTCTGGTAACAGAAACTCTAAGAGAAAACCCAACTATTCACTTGACTTATGAACTCAATAAACATTCTTCTGTTTATAAACCACCAAGAGGGAAGATAGTTTCTTTGAAAATGTGTTTAATTAGATCTATGGATCTTACAAATCAGTTCATAAAATAGTTATATTTATTTCAGATTTGATGTATTTGGGTTAAAACTGTGTTAATTTAGTTCAAGCTGTAAAAAAGCTGCAGGAATTCAGCTGAAATAAAAACTACTTTATTGAACAACCTCATTTTTTAAAATAGCACCAAAGGACAGTATGAAAGGTCAACATAGCTTTTGGTTCTGAAAGTGAAGCCAGCATTAAAATGACTTAAACTCTTTGGGTAGCAGGGGCCAACATGGCTTTTTAACAGTTGTATAAAATTTTATGGGAAAACTGCTCTCAGGTTTCTTTCTCTGTGAATAGAACAATGTGTCAATTTTCTAAATTATGGTCATTATTAGAATCAGAAAGGAGAATTATTGAGGTTATGCTAATTGGCTACACATTGACTGACTTCCCATTAGTCAGCAAACATGGGGTGTCCTTGGTTTCATGGTCAGCTTCGCACCTCACACGTGAAGTCTAGTTTGATCATCCTTTATATTGCCTATGAGTACTAATAGGAAAGACTACAGCACAATGCAAAATGAAGGTCCCAAACTGCTGCCAGCAACACCTAGTAGTTAAAAAAAACTGTGTTTTAATAGAAACACTATTAATAGAGGTGATTTTTTTTGTGCCCCAGGCTGGTATGGAAGTACTTGTGATGCACACTGTCCCAAAAAATTTTTCACACTTTTGAATTATTCCCAAGAAAATTGACCTTAGGTTTTGCTTTACAAGTAAAATGTCAGTCCATCAATCCAACAAGCTTTAAAGTATCAGACAATTATTTCAGTTGAATTAATTTTGCCTAAAGGAAGTCAGAGTATGACTAATACTCAAGCTCTATGGGTTCCATTTTAACTGCCTTTATAACACACAACCCATCAGTGACAGAGAGAAATCAGACAAAATGATCAACAAATCAAATCTTGATTTATAGGTAAAAAATTATCATCTAATTTACTTGTAATTAATATGATTATGAATCGCTTTTGTGGCCATTAAAGTCTGGAGAGTTTTACAAGGTTCACTTCCACTATTGGTTGATTGAAGCCTTACTGGTTTAAATGCATGGGGCCAGTTAGTACACAAGAGGTGTTAATTCAATTAAAATGTTTGTAGTTCATTTACACTGTGCAGCACACACATGCATAAATACATGAATAGGCCGCTGTAACCTTGGTATAAACCCACATGTAAACACACAGGTTTAAAGCGGTGTCACTTTCATTTACATAGGAGCATGTTGTTAAGGTCCTGCTTTGACATTCAATTAAAACGTTTACATTTCTGCTTAATTAATTCGGCGGATGGCGGCAGGAAAAGACGAATGGACGGGCTGCTTTGACAGGAGGCCGATAACCGTGTGTGTATGTGTGTGTGTGTCCCTGTTGTGGTGTTAAGGTCACGGCAGGCTGACTATTATAATTCATCTCTATAGACATGTATTCAGCGGGGACTTAAATTCTATTTTTCAGCTTTATTTCCCGTAGCTGAAGCCAAGCCCAAGCAGAGCTGAGGTGTTTTTAATGCAGTAAAGTATTGTAAAGATAAAATACTCTGTTGTATGGACTTCATTATCCCTCATTTAGTGTTAAAAACAAGCCACTGCACCTTATAGATCACTGCATGCTGGAAAATGCAACTCTTTGTCAGTTAGTCAAGAAAAATATAATCCTCTGAGCTACAGAATTTTTTTCCCCTGTTTTGAGGTATTATTGTGATCATTAGAAAATAGTAGCTTGTTTTTTTATTCTGTATATTAGAAAATCTTACAGAAGCATATATAATTCATCTATTCTTTAACACACATAAAGAGCCCTGCATAATTTCCATAAAACTTTTATTATTAATGACACACATAGCAAAGTGAACTTAAGTCAGAAATAAGATGCTCACTATCATATGTGCTATATGTCATGTGTCTGCACTGTATATCTGATTATCATAGAGATGATATCAAAGTAAACTTGGACATGCCAATGTCACCTGTGTCAAATATATGGTGCATCCAGATATAAGTTACAGCTAGTTGGATAACTACCTCCTATGTTGGCTATTATGGTATCTGACGAAGAAATCAAAGGGACACTGCATGCATAATAGCATCTAATTACTTACAAGGTAACTTTGCACTTACGTTTACCCAGCTTTGTTGTTTATTTTACTTTAAATGGGACCAACATTTACAATTTGAACATATTTTTGTATTGAAGAAAGATTTGAAACTAGCGATCGACACCACAAACTCATCATGAAAGTGTTTTCTGAGGTCACAGGTGGGAAAGGCTGGCGGTGATTTTCCAATAGACAGAATGGGACCTTTCTCTGAGGCAAGAAAACTCACCTCCTGTTGGTCATTAGAAAGAATACATGTTTAACATGCTTTCATATTGTCTTCACTACTCAAACACAGACTCTTCATCCATCTTTTATATACAGTCTAGCACTAATATAAGCACAGATTTTTTTTTTTTAATTACGCATGGCTAAACACAATCCTGACAAGATAGTATTTTTGCTGTTTTGAAACTTGTGTAACAACCCAATGGAGGATTTGACTGTGAAGTTACTGACAAATAACTTCTTGATCACAAGTCATCAGCCAGTATGCATACTCTGGATTATCCTCCTTCATGACACTTAATCATCATAGACAATAATCATCAAAATTGGGTTTAATGTTTTATTCAATATAACCTGAAATGAGTTTAGATATTTAGGTATTCCTAAATTAGTTAAGCGATAGTAAATCCAATTTATAAATGCCCAGTTCAGGTGCCTATCATTATTTTCTGGGCAAAAAAAAGCAAACAAGTAAAAGAAATAACGGTTAGAAAGGCATAAAGCCACATGTATTGACTCTATTATTTTAATATCAGCAAAGTACCACTATTTCTTTGACTTCTCCCTCAAATCTCCTTTATTAACTTTTTGTTCTCTCCACCTGTTTCCTCACATGCCCCCTTCTTGTTTTCTCTTTTTCCTCTCCTTGTTCCGTCTAATATCCTCATTCCCTTGATTCCCTTGATTATTCACCTGTTTTTCTACGTCATTGCTCATCTTTTCTGCTCTTCTTTAATTTCTTTACCTTTACCTTTTCCATTTAAATTTAATTTTCTCTTCTTGTTTCATCTCTCCTTCCCTCCACTGTCACTTTGCGTCCTCTCATCTATTTTCTTAAATGTCCTCTCCTCTTTCTCCAGTCTTTACGTTTATTTTCTCTGCTATTCCTGTTTCCTCTTCAGTCTCCTCTTTTCCTTTCACTCTGTCTTCTCTCCTCTCCCTCTCAGTAGGCAGGTCTTTGGTCCAGACTCAGCCCACAGGAGGAGTGGTCTTATGATGTAGCCGGGTTATGAGAGCCGTTCCCCGGCCAGCCTTCCAGCTGTGACTTGCTGTGACTGCCTCTTTATCCTCTCGCCCTCTCGGCGGTTCTCGCAGCAGGGGCCTGTCTCCGCTAATCAAAGATGGAGCTCCGGACGAGCCTCCCCGCTCTCCTCTTCCTCTCTGCCGTCGTCCTGCAGTCGGTGTCCGGCGCGGTTTCACGGACAGGACCGAAAGTCACAGAGAAGGTAGGTGCCGATGGTTTGCCGCATTTATTTGCATTAATCCAAAACCGCGTTTGCGTCTTTTCCGCGTGCTCGATCTGCATCTTCTCGTGAGTTCACCGCGATCCCGCAGAAGAGCGGTACTACAGGAAGGGCACGCGCGCACAGGTCACCGGAGTGCGAGGGGAGACGTGTCCGGTAACGATAGGAGGAGGCCAAGGCTTCTGTCTCCGTGATTCTTCGAGAATATGTGGGACACACACACACACACTCACACAGCTGTACACGTGTCCATTGAGATGAACGTAATGCGCAATGCGTTTGCCCGCGGGCGAAAACACGCGCACACTCTTAGATAAATGTGTGACCTCCTTACTCAGAGGCTATAATAAACATGCACAAACCCCGAAAAGGCACGAGCCATCCAACATCTGCAACAGCCATCTGTTAAATTCACACTCGGTTATTCAGCGACAGTGTGTGAACCAGGTTCCTGCTTTTACTTTGAAATTCATTTAAACATGCAGCACGTGCATAAAAGTGTATAAAGAAAAATCACTACAGCGTGATTTTCAGTAAAATTACCTCCATGTAATCTGGCATGCCTTTGGCTCTTTTGTTTGACTGCAGGATTATTCTGACTTTTTTTTTTATTAAGACAAGAATCTGACCCACTGCATTTACAGGTGCATCTACATACATGAGATTTCTTACATGAAGAACATTTGATCTCTAGGTGTCTCTAGCTTTTCTGGCACCATGTTGGTATTGGTTAAACTCTCAAAAAAGCTTGATATACTTGGGTTGAGGCCTGTTGACATCCCTGCACAGATACAGACCATAAGACAGGTAGCATCTCTTTTCTTTATTCGGTTTCTTCTCACTTTTCATCCTTGTTAAAACTCGTTAGTGTCAATTGCAGCATTTGATGTTACATACGCTTTTAATTCTCACCATACACTAGGTGTGCCAAGGAGCGGATTTATACATTTTTCCATAGAAAATACAGAGTAAACGTATAATGTGGAGTTTTATATTGCAATAACAATATCTGGATGATACAAAAATCCCACACCTAAACTTTCAGAACCATTTTGCAAACACTGTGTTAAGACATGTGGAGCTCAAACCCTGGTGTACCCTAAGGCAATGTTAAGGACCTTCTTTGAACAGCCATGGGATCCTGTCTTGACATTATAGTTGTTGTATTTCTTTTATACTGTGCTTAAAGGGTGCATAGCTCTAATGAAACCACACATTTTGGTGATATTATGTTCTAAAGTAGGATCTCTGGTCAGTTTTTGGAGCCACAGAAACCTGATACTTAAATGCAACAGAGACGGCAGAGGGAAACTGACTCCCTATTACAGTTAATATGGCCTCACCCATATATTCAAGATATTCTGGTTGCAAAGGAAAAGTAGCACTCTTACATACAGACACAGAGGATGAGTGCTCAGTATTAAAGGTTGAATAATAAACTCAGAGTTAAGTTTCCATAGGAGCATGGAAGTTCATTCTTTACCATGAAAACATGATTTTGACAAATTAATGTTGACATCCATGTGCTACATGAAGTCTTATCTGAACCTCTCAGGCTCATCAGATGGAGATGATTCCTTTGGCGTCATGTTTACAAACAGTGGGATGTACATGGATGAATTTCTAACTTCAGAAGATAAAAATGTAAATGGGATTGTAGGAGACAGCTAAATTCACATGGTATCTTAAACTCACTCTCAAGCTCCGGAAAAACCCAGTTTAAATTGTGCACTTCGGATGAGTATGGCTTCTGGAATGGGTTTATTTTAGGTAAGGTCATTATCTTGAAAGCGTGTTCAAGAGGAAGGACACTGGACGACGACTTGCTTGCTTCTCCGTTCTCACGAAAGCTTAGTTGGTCATCACATGTCTAGAAAAGTACATGGCTGCAGTGCATGTGTCAAATGATGGCCATTAGTGGGCTGATTGCATAGCAATATGTTGTATGATGTTTTATTAAATGACAGCTGTTTTGTTTTCCAGGTATTTTTTGACATAACGGTGGGAGGTCATGAGGTGGGGCGGATCGTCATCGGTCTGTTCGGAGAGGTTGTCCCTCTAACAGTGAATAACTTTGTCGCACTGGCAACTGGAGAGGTAGGATGATGTTGTACAAACACACATTTCCACACACACTGATGTGATTTAGGTATGTATTCAGCAGCCACTTCAATTGATACACCTTGCTAGTACTGGGTTGGAATCTCTTTTGCCCTCAGAACTGCCTTAATCCCTCATGGCAAAGATTCAACAAGGTGCTGGAAACATTTCTCAGAGATCTTGGTTCATATTGGCATGACAGTTACAACGTCCTCGATATGAATTTCCATTTCCACCTCATCCTAAAGGTGGTCTGTTGGACTGACATCTGGTGACCTTTGAGTACAGTGAATTCATTCTTATGCCCAAGAGAACAGTTTAAGATGATTTTAGCTTTCTAATGTTGAACTACCCCGTTGGAAGCCACCATCAGAAAATGGGCAGACTGTGGTTAGCAACAATATTCTGTGTTGTTGCTGTGGTGTTAAAACAAGTGCTCAGTTTGTATTGGGGGGCCAAAGTATGCCAAGAAAATATTCCCCCACACCATTACGCCACCACCACCAACCTGAACTGTTGATACAAAGTACATCCAAATATTGTAGCAGAAATCAAGACTTATTAAAGCAGGCAACATTTTCCAACAATATTGGAAAATACAATGCCCAAGAAAAAAAAACTGGGAATCCTGCATGGTCTTCTGCTGCTGTAGTCCATCTGCTTCAAGGTTCAGCTATCTGTAAATTCAGAGATACTCTTCTACATACCTTGGTTGGCTATTTGAGTTACTGTTGCCTTTCTAACATCTTGAAGGTGCCTGGCCATTCTCCTCTGACATCTGGCATCTAAAAGGCATTTTTGCCCAAAAGACTGCCGCTCACTAGATATTTTCTCTTTTTCGGACCATTCTCTTTAAACCTTAGAAATGATTCGGCAGAAACATTCCAGTAGACCAAAATACTCCAGTATAACACCAACAACCATGTCACATTCACTGAAAGCACCTTTCTTCCTCAATCTGTTGCTCTGATGCTGGCTTGAACTACAGCAGTTCATCTTGATCATGTCTCCATGCCTAAATGCACTGAGTTGCTGTCACAAGACTGGCAGATGAGATACTTGTATTAGCAAGTATTCAACAGGTGTAGCTAATGAAATGATCGGTGAATGTGCATAATCTTTACAAATTAAAATACAACTTGCATGCGAATACACAAACAGAAGAAAACACACACATAAATTTAGGGGTCGTGATTCATGGCGATTAAATGTAGCCATCATCATAAGCACAAAATGTCACTCAGGCCTCATAAAGGCCTCAGAAAGTTAGAAATTAAGCGTTGACATTGTTTCCAAGGTTACGTGTGCAACATGTTTATGTTTTGAGTTCTATATAATGTATGTGACATACAAATGTATCCACAGCTGGGGAAAAAGGAAAAATCTAGTTTTTACATCAATCAATTTTTGCTTTGCAATTTCATAATTGTGTATCACTCTTGATGCACAGTGGTCTTTGTGTTGCAGCATTACGTTTTTACATGTGTCTTCACAGAAAGGTTATGGGTACAAAGGGACGAAGTTTCACAGAGTCATCAAGGATTTTATGATCCAAGGAGGAGATTTCACAGCTGGTGATGGGAGTGGAGGTAAGAATAAAAGTCCAAGTAGTACCTACACATTGAATTAAAACCTCCTGTTGATTTATTTCCTCTATAATCCCAAAACATTGCTACTACTTTCACCAAAATGCAAACCTTCTCTCTTTGTCCTTAAACCTATGTTCTTCATCACATTAGCAGGTGTTAAAGGGCCAAATTGTGCCATTTAAAAATTACCCCAGTAGTTTTTGCACTGGGATAATATTTTAACTGTACTTCAACTTTATTATTCTTTTTTAAAATCTAGGTCACAGCATTTATGGAACAACTTTTGCAGATGAGAACTTCAAACTGAAGCACCTTGGAGCAGGCTGGGTGAGCACACTCTCACTATCAATTCATGTACTGGAGAATAAGGTAGTTGACTCAAACCTAAATATGACAAGTGATGACATGACGTAACAAAGAATTGTGTGTGTAATTGTGTACCAGGTGAGCATGGCAAATGCTGGGCCAGACACCAATGGGTCCCAGTTCTTCATCCTAGCTTCCAAAGCCCCGTGGCTGGACGGGAAACATGTGGTTTTTGGCAAAGTCCTGGACGGGATGGTGGGTAGAACTTAAGATTTTTTTCCATTCATCTTTTTCTTACATCTGGTTGCAGGGGAGGAGAAGGTGTGGGTTTATTTGTTCAAATGTGTCCTGACTCTGAAATAATCTGTTAGCAGCCTACAGGGTGAGGGGTGTGATACACAAGTGGGCCTCTGAGCAGAATCTCAAAAAAACTTAAGAGATGCATAAAATGACCTCAGTGACAGCAGAGAAGTAAAAACAATCCCAAGAGAAAATTAAACCAAAAGCCAGAACAAATTAAGCATAAAATATATGAACAGATATGATGAACAGAAATGGAGATGGGAAAGTGTTGGAATGCCAACCAACCAGTATTACATGCTGAAATGCATGTTAAAATGTTTTTCTTTTCTTTTATGGTTGTCTCCATGCCCTCTTAAATGGAGATCAAAATAAGAATGACCAGCAAGATGAAAAATCACACTAAAGAAGGCAGTTGCATGTAATGCACGAAACTCCAAATGGATACAAATTGCACCTAAGAGACATTAAACAGCTGCATATCCTCACAAAACTGGACCCTCCTACTTAAAAGGAGAGGTGGGGTAGGCAATTTCCTGTCTGCTCAGGCAAACTAGTTTCTTGTACAGATTCAGGAACTCCACCCGTGCAGGAAATAATCCAGACTTGGGCTGCATTCAGCAGCAACAAAACTTGGCAAAGCGTTAAATCAAGTAGAAGATTTCAATCTTGAGGTACAAGGAAGCAACAAGAGAGATGAGCACAGGCATGCAAAGGCTGGGGCTAGGGGAGGTCAGTATTAGCAATGTTCTGAGGTGTGGGGACTCGGCAGAGGGCAGGAAACTATTACTTAGTTTTCTGAAATCTGCTGAGAGTTTCTGAGAGTGTAGTAAAGTGAAAGTGCTGAGAAAATAATGAGTGTCTAATGTAACAAGGAACAGAAAAAGATAAGTACTACACATGACAGTGCAAAATATCTTTTAATGTAGCAGGTTTTGTTCATCATTATCAGACTAAAACTGTCCTGAGTAGGAGAAGGTAGGAAAGGAATGACATTTCCTAAGTCGCGTGCTGTAAAGGATTTCCGTTTTTAGAGATATTGCCCAAATGGAAGAAAGAAGTCCTACATATTTGTTTAATATGTGCAATGAGGGACATATCCTGGTCAAAAATGACTCCAAGATTCCTCTTGGTACTGGAGGCCAAGGTAATGCCATCTAATTACTCTATAATTAGAGTAAGTATCTGGTTAGATACTATATTGCTACGATTTTTAGGGCCAAGTACAACAACCTCAGAAAATCAGAGGCCATCCAGGTCTTTATGTCTTTAAGACATTCCTGCAGTTTAACTAATTGGTGTGTGTTATCTGGCTTCATGGACAGATAGAGTTGGGTGTCATCTGCATAGCAGTGAAAATGTATACTATGTCTTCTGATGATACTAACTAAGAGAAGCATGTATAATGTAAACAGAATTGGTCCTAGCACTGAACCCTGCGGAACTCCATAATTAACCTTAGTGTGTGAAGAGGACTCTCCATTTACATGCACAAATTGGGGTCTATTAGATAGATATGATACAAATCACTGCAGTGCAATACCTGTAATACCTACAGCGTGCTCTAATCGCTCTAATAGAATATTATGGTCAACAGTATCGAACGCTGCACTGAGGTCTAGCAGGACAAGCACAGAGATGAGTCCACTGTCCTTGAGGCGACTGTTGTTGTGATTTGGCGCTATATAAATAAAATTGAATTGAATTGAACTGTCAGAGGCCATAAGAAAATCATTTGTAACCTTCACTAAAGCTGTTTCTGTGCTGTGATGAGCTCTGAAACCTGACTGAAACTCTTCAGATGATCTGTTAGCTGTTTGACAACTACTCTTTCAAGAATTTTTGAGATAAAAGGAAGGTTGGAGATTGGCCTATAATTAGCTAAGACCTCTGGGAGCTGCACCAAAAACCTAGTGATTGCTTTGATTCCTATCAGATTTCTACATTCATCTGTAGTTTTTCATGTTTGTCTCCAAATACTCGCTAATTACTAGCATAAACGTGAAAAAGTGTGATGCAAAATGGAGAATATTTGCCTTCAAAGTAAAAGTTGTCTTAACCCCACAGCCAGTATGTTTCAGAAGGTGCACTTTTACTTTGAAGGTGGACCTTCTTTATTTCCGGTTTGGGTTACACTTTTCATAGTTTTATTAAAGCTCTTTAGAATAGCAAGACATTGTTTGCAAGTCCATCACTTGCATTCAAACTAAGAACAAAAGAATTAGGGATTGCACTTTTTTCCCTCACAAACTGTGGTTACCAGATGGTCAAATGCTAGTTTTAAGACCTGTGTGAATGAGACTTTAATCACTTGATCCATTGTCACACATTCAAAATCATTGAAAAGTTGTCACTTGATTAGTGGAAAAACTGCACTGCATGTTAAAGATGACGTCTAAAACAAACTGATAATGTGTGATTCACTATCACTAAAATCAAGTATCTAACCTGCTTCTGTGGATCTCCTTTTGCAGGCTGTGGTTCACACCATTGAGCTTCAGGACACCAACGACAGAAACCTGCCATACACAGAATGTGTGATCGTCAACAGTGGCAGGATCCCCGTTAAAGAGCCCTTCGTAGTGGAGGTGGAAGGCTGGTAAATGCCAATGGTGCAAGACTGTCTGTAGGAGAAATATAGTAGAAAATACTATACACTAGTCATTAATCATTAGCCCCATTGAAAGTGTGCCAAATTTTTTCATTCCTTTCGTATGTTAACATGCTCTTTCTGGGGTGCTAGCATGTTGGACTGGGTATTTTTAACACACAACTAAAAAATTTCACCAAGCAAGCTCATACGATGCTAACTCGGAACCTATTAACTCACAAGCTAATGTTTACATGCTAACATACACCAGTGGCTAATGTTAACTAAGAGGTACTATACATGTTAAGTATAGTAATTCTTAACATGTATAGTAATAATGAGCTTGCTAATGCTACGTTGCTAGCATTCAGCAATTGTGGGTCAAGTAGCTAAAGCAGATTGTGACTTCTGATTGATTTCCATTGTATGCAGATGTAATATAAATTGGAAATTTCTATTAAATTATTAACAGAAATCCTTACAGTAGCTAACTAACAGGTATTAACTTTCTGAGAAAACAGGAAAACAGTTCAAGAGTAGGTGTTAAACCTGGAGTGCCAATGTACAGGTTCATAAATATTTAGTATGTCATTCTTCGACCATCAAGTGGAAGCTTTACATTTCCAAAATGACCCATTTCAGAGTTGTTGCAGGGAAAAGAAAAAACATATCAAAACCTCAAAATACAAAGTCTTTAACAGAGGAGTGATGGCAGTGTGTGAGTCGGTGTGTTCAGTATTTATCAGGTTCACTGTGGTAAATGCTAATGGTGTTACACATTAGTATACTTCAATACTTTATGTGGATGATGCCAGTTAGTATCATCTAGTATCTGTATTAAATAATGAAGACACTGTATAATCTGCCATCAGAAACCCTTATGTAGCATTTTTTGCCAAATCATTCTTTCTTTGCCAAATACACTTCCTATGCATCTATTTGATAAATATCAGAATTTTAAAATCCGTTAACATGCATATGCAAAAAATATGTAGCACATGTCAAGTGCCAGATAATGTTTTTTTTTTTTTAACATTGCACCACTGTAAACATAGAGTTTGGATTGTTTTTTGGGAATAAATTATGCACCATATCATGTTTGCAAAAACTACAGCACAAATTGCACGGGATGAAATAGTTCAAAAATTGTGAAAATGAGTTATGTACGGATGCTTTTCAGTGAAGTTGGTGAACTGTCACAGTTCTTTTGTAATGACCCCAAAACTGTCATGGTAACATACTGTAGAACATATTCTTGTGCCACTGCAGCTAATACAACATTTAAACCTCTTTAACAACCATTTTTTCTTTATTTCAGCAACAATAAAGGAAAGTGCCAATGAGTATGTTTTCTACAATAAAAATGTTATTGCAAAACAACCTGAACTAGTCTTTATATTTGTTGTTACTTGTTATTTGTGTCTTTGGTTTTTCACCATTCACTTACCATCAGTCATCAGCTGCTAGTTCAGGTAGCTGTGCTGATAAATTCTGTGTGTTATATAAAGTGGAACAATTAAGAAGCCACTAAATTATAATAAAATTAACATTATAGCAACTACATTATAAATCACATTTTGTTGTTGTTTTTTTTGTAAGCCCCCAACATAAATGACTGTTTTGGTGGTTTTTGACAAGCTATGAACACGACCCAAAAAATATGCCACTTACAAAATGTATCAGTAATTAGAAAGCAATCCTGCCACTTAGTACAAATTAATATCAGCTGGTTCAGTCCCAACTGATGGCCTATAAATAGGTGTAACACATAAAAACTGAGCTCAAGACCTTCATAGCCTTACTTTTGCAAAACATACTGATGACACTGATCACAGAAGAATTTCTAAACTACTGAAGGTTCCAGCGAGCACAGTTGGAGCCATAATCCGGAAGTGGAAAGATCATCATTTCACCATGAACCAGCCACGACCAGGTGCTTCTCACAAGATTTCAGACAGAGCGAGGACAAGAATTATCAGATTTGTCCAAGAGCCAAGGACCACTTGTGGAGAGCTACAGAAAGACCTGAAATCATCAGGTACAATTGTTTCAAAGAAAACAATGCGTGATGCACAGCCCATAGCCTCTATGCACGCTCACCACACAAGACTCCACTGTTGAAGAAAAGCATATTGAAGCACGTTTAAAGCATATTGATGCACGTTTAAAGTGCATTTAAACAACATTTAGACAAGCCTGTGAAACACTGGGAGACTACAGTATATGCACCATGTTTGGAGGTCAAAAGGTATCTCACCTTAAAAACATCATACCAAGAGTGAAGTTTGGAGGTGGGAACATCATCATGTAGGGCTGTTTTGCCAGCACATGGCACAAGCACGCTTCATATAATTGATAAAAATCTGCTGCCATCTACCAGGATGATGAGGATAAAATGATGGCAGACTTTTCAGCAAGACAATAATCCCAAACACGCAGCCAAACAAGCTCTCAATTGGTTTCAGAGAAAGAAAATAGAGCTGCTAGAATGTCCCAGCCAATCACCAGACCTGAATCCAAATGAAAATCTGTGGAAGCGACTAAAGTTCAGAGTTTATAAAAGGGGCCCATGGAACCTTCAGGATTTGAAGACTGTTTGAATGGAAGAATGGGCCAAAATCCCACATGTGACTGGTTTCTACATAATGGGCTTCTTGAAGCTGTCATCACCAACAAAGACTTTTTTATGAAGTATTAAATAAATTTCACCAAGCGTGGACTAAGTTACTTCATACTTTTTCATTTCTCATTGTTACACATAATTATGGACATCTATGGTTGGATTTCCACGCATGTGTGGATTGGAAGGGTTGTTGACAACATCTGGTGAGAATATCATGTCAATAGCGCCTTCGGAAATATATTTACTTATATACATCAGAAAATGATCAATTACAGATAATCTGTTTATGAAAGGAAAAGAGCTGTGAACGGGCACGACTGGAACACAACACCTGTTGTCTTACAGTTACAAACCTACACTAAACAATCCAAACAGCCTTTGTGCTGTATAATGCAGACACATTCTTGTCTCCTGTTTGAACCCTATTTTAAGCATTTGTGGGTTTGCGGGTGGCTGTTTGAGGAGCGTTGCTGTTAAATGGTGTAATTATAGTTGGTAAAAGGTGAAGCTGCAGCGGAAGGCCGAGAGCTGACAGCTGATCTCTCAGCGCTGACACAAAACTGCTGCTAATGAGAACTACAGCGGGTGATTTGTTTTCCCCTGTTCTACAACATACACACATACACACACTGATACAAACAGATAAACAGACACACACACACAGGGGGGGAAAACATCTTCGAACACAAAGGTCAAAATGGAGCAGAAATCTCTGGAGGAAGACAGGAAGTCGACAGAAAACAATGAAATATATCACAGGCGTCTGCTCAAAGCCTCCTTCCTTCTGAAAAGTCGGATCTTCACAAATTAACAAAATAAGAAAATAATTTCACTGACACCTGTTTATTACAGAGCAGCTAAAGATGAACAGAATATGGGAGAGGTATTTAAATAATCAGAATGGTCGGTTTGTTTATCTGCTCAGATTGTTCACATTCATTTCCTGTCATGCTTCTGTTTTTTTCATTTGATTCTAAATGTCATTAAATCTACACATTTTATCTCCCCACAATCAACAGTTGTCGTAATAGATTACTTCTAAAATTAACTAAAATTACTGGTTAAACATGACACCAAAGATTTAATTTTCTTGATCTTTAGAATATTTCATTTTCCACAGTTAGAGAGAAACATCTTTTTAGGATTTATTAGACTTTTTAATCTACCTCATTCTTTCTAATTTCCTGGTTTTGAACTTCAAATCAGCTCTGCAACTGGTGTAAAACAGTTTCAGTTTTTACATAACAGTTGCAGAAACATCTGTTATTGTGTCTCTAGTATTATGTGTTGCTTGGACTATGCTTTGGTTTCTGTGCTTTCTTTGCTCAAACTCTGTGGTCTGCTAAAATTGTCAAGGAGAGAGCAGTGAGAGCCCAGAGTGTTTTTAGAGACCACAGTAACATGAAGAAATGAGGACTATCCTCTTATTGCAAAAACAAATCAGACTGCCTGTTTGAAATGATGGTGGTCGTGTCTTTTTTTTTCTATGTGTACTGCATATCTTATTTTGTCCATTTGTTATGAATTCATGAGTAGACATAGTTTTGAATGGTTTTAAATTTGAGGACATGTAAATCCTGGCTTCAAGTTTCCAGTCTTATATGTTTCAGTACTTAGTCATGCTGCTACAGTGTATATCAAACTGTAAAGATGACTAATAAAGATAGTACGGCAGTATTCAAACCTTCATTCATCTCATACTTTTGTGAAACGATCATCTGTGGATGCTTAATTGTATGTGATCCCCAGTGTTGGTCAAGTTACTTGAAAAAAGTAACTGATAACTAATTACTGATTACTTCTCCAAAAAAGTAATCCAGTTACTTTACTGATTACTTATTTTCAAAAGTAATTAGTTACTTAGTTACTTTTCAAAAACATGATACACAACCTGAATACCTAATAAAGCAATAGAGCTTTCAGCCCAATTCTATTTTTTCTGCATAATCCATCATATAAAATGTAATCAAATGAAAAAGTCTATTTTTCAAACTTGTTTTATTAGTTTTAATCTTTTAATGTTATGCACATTACATCAAGCAAAAATTAAATGATATGCAACAGTCTCTGACTTGAAGAAATTGTTTAACATTTAAACCCATTTTCTGCATATTCCAGCGTATAAAATAAAATAATGTTTTGTGTTTACACTCACTCTTTCAAATGGATGCAAGTAAAACACAGCAAAAAATTGATAAAATCAAAGATTCAGCGGCACTGAGTCCTGTCGCTCTTAAATCTATTGTCACCTGTTTAGCAGGAGTGGGGCGGGTGGAGGTTTGCCCTGGTGCCGCAGCGGCCGTGTCAGCGGGGACATCCGCGGGTTTCTCTGTGAATTTCACATTTCCGTGGCAGCGTGCTAGGTGCTTGCTCAGATTTGAAGTTTAATCTTTCGCTGTAAAAAAAACTTTTCTTCCCACGCAGAGTGTACAGCGGACGCTAATTTTTTTGTCACTTTTTACAGAATCCAACTCAAATTAAGGTCAGTACTTCCACGCTCTGAATGCTGCACGGTCGTACTCTCTCCCGCACTCGATATATTATCCATTGTTGATCTACACACGTCTGTTGAGCCACGGACGTCTCACGCTCGTACGTCATTGTCATGAGACACTCTCGCAAACAAAATCACGGTTTAGTAAGGCAGTAATGTAGCGTGCTTATGGGAAAGTAACAGGAATCTAATTACTTTTTTTGCAATAGTAATCCCTTACTTTACCCATTAATTAAAAAAGTAATCGGATTACAGTAACGTGTTACTTGTAACGCGTTACTGTAATCCGATTTCAAGTAACGCGTTACTGCCCATCTCTGGTGATCACAAAGTTGCGGCAAAAAGTTTTCATTTTGAAACCAGTTAGAACAACTTTAGAAACCGTACAACTGTTCTGACCTGCAGCTCACTGTCAGTGAATTAAAGGTAAATAGAGACATTTAAAATAATCTGTTTTAAAGGTTTGAAAGCCACCGTGTGCTAATAAAATAAATAAGGGCTCTGCTGGTAAACTGTAAGACTGGAAGCTTATTTTAGATGTAATATAAACTCACTCAGAAAAATCACATTTTTTGATCCTGTTACTTCCCGCTCTTTGAAACATCTCAGCTGAGTCTATATTTCCTAGCTGCGGTTGTTTTATTTTTCCACAGGAACACCAGGTGAGACAACGGACAGATGGACAAACTACCACCTTAAACATCCACCATCTCCACATCGGCACGCCGCGGAGAAACCCCTTTCTGTTTGTCAGCCGATATAACAAGACTGTCTGAACCCGGCGAAGGAGCCAAGAGCCGGAGATGGAGGGCCGAGGGGGGTTTAAGAGGACGGAGGAGAGAAACAAAACACGATAGAGAGACACAGAGGGAAAGAGACAGAGAGGCAGAGGACAGAGAGAGAGAAAGTGGTGGTAGGTTTTTAAATGGTCCAGAGGGATACGTGTCGAGGAGGAGGAGGAGGAGGAGGTGGAGGAGGAGGAGGTGGAGGAGGAGAGGAACGAGGGGATGCTCCCACAGCGACTGCTAGTTGTTATATTGGGGATCTGTTAGTGGATCAATGAAAAAAGAAAGAAAGAAAAGAGAAAGAAGGAGGGAGAGAGGCTGTGTGGAAGGATGACAGGCCTCATTACCACCAAACCTCAGACAGTGATGCCTCTGTGTGTGTGTGTGTGTGTGTGTGTGTGTCTGTGTGCGCGCACATTTTTACATGTATACTGTTTGTATCC
>VUQG01013005.1:51790-82547 GCA_015106755.1 Etia nguti
CTGTGCCGAGAGAACCCCATTTACATGCATGTGAGTGTGTTTGTCTCTTCTTTCTACCTCTGTATAACCCAGTGTGTGTGTGTGTGTGTGTGTGTGTGCGTTCACTCCCTGTGGGCCTCTGTAAGAGAAGCAGAGGATGATGGGACAGAGTTGTTTAAAGGTCAGCTGCAAACACATCATCAGACAGAGAGAGTTGCTCTGAGAACTAACAGCTAACCTGCGCTCAACCAACACCCATCCCCAAATTAAACTACCCACAACAGCTGTAGTTTAATTAGTTTAATTTGGGCCTCACAACTGTGAGGCCGCATTCACGCTCTTATTAAAGAATAATTATTTTATATGTTTTTTCTTATTTTTATGTGTTATTAAACAATTTCAGTCGGTAATAATGCAAAAAATATGCAATTGAAAAATTATCTGTTATCACCCTTTTCCCCCCTACAGCGCTGTAGCACTCATCCCAGAGGATAATATAACACCATTAAGTCAGATTCCTTCTCAATCAGTTTGCAACAATATTCCCCACCATGAGATAGCGGTAATTTTTTAAAGACCTATGCCTGTGTTACGGGGTTGGCATGTTTACAGTTGTATAAATCGCTGGCTTGTCAGCCAGGAGACCTTTGTGTTTTGCACTTTGCTTTCCTTTCTTTTCATTTGCTGTTTTCTTTTCGTTTCACCTAGTGGTTAGTTTTCGGTAATAAAATTCCTCGGTTTGGGTTAAGAAAAAGATTTGACCTAAAATACGCCCCTAACAGTGACCCTGCTCTTTGACAAATCTCTGTAGTGGCAATCCTCCTGACAAATGCCATAGCTCGGTGTGTTGGAGCACAGATGCCAAAAGACGTGAACACCAGCCGCACCACTGATCGAGGTGTGAGAATGGGCCCTCCTGTAAGGTCTTTACTTTATATTGTGATTTTTATAAAAAGGAAAGGTGTCCTTTGGGTTGGTGCTTTAATGTATTGGTAGTGGTCACAAAACTCACAGTCCAACACTCCGTACAGTTTGTGGACTTGCGTTGCTCTTTGAAGCAGAGCCAGTATTTGGTTATGGCTCCAATAATTGGTCATCACACTATTAGGGTTTCTACTGTGTAAACTAAGTGAGCAAAGTAATTCTCACATTTTTTTTATTAACTTAAGTTTCTACAAAATCAATCCAAACATCTTTGGGAAATAGTCTTCAGTAAAACATTCTACAGTTTGAAGTCAGACCTTTCAGCCTTTTGAAGTGAAATGTACTCTTTTCTAAAGCTTTTTAAGTTATAAAGAACATGAGATTTCTTTTAGAGCTATTCATGTAAATGGTGATCATAAGGAAGAAATATACTCATTTTGGGCTCATTGTTTTTCTCAGACACTACTTTGCATTATTTACAATTTTCTGCAATCCTTATTTGCTTTATACTGGGGCTTAGCGTAGCCCATAGACAATGAAAGCTGGATGGAGCTTCATGGTATGAAAAGTGAATCCAACCTGCAGAGCCTCTATTCTGTCTAATGGTCAGCAGCAGGCAGTTCCTCTGGTAGCAAAACTCTTTTGGTTGTACAGAAGTCTGTAGAAAAAGGTGAACTCCCTTCAACTGTGACCTCTGGTGACACTTTCCTGATAACCTTCTGGGCTCAGTCCCTAGTTTTAAGTCATAGTGAATAAAACTGTGACCATATTAGGGATATCTCCTTTAACTGACACCATACTGAACCATCTATGAAAAAATGTTTAGAGCAGTCTGAAGTCCCAATTTGGGCTCAAGGGGATTTTTTTTACATACACTAACATTATAATTTGAAAATTTTGCAATGCCTAATCTGATTGGATATATTATTTTAGTGAGTACATCCGAAACACAGTGCAACTTCATCCAGTCTTACTTGAGTAGAAGTCCAGAGTTTTCAAATCTACAGTTTTTTTCAAACTAAAACATAAGGCAACTAACAGTCAAGTTCTTTCCTCACCTTTACCTATACAGCACCTCATTTTCAACACCCTTAACATGTGCAGAGGAGTCTCACACTCCCCTTCATCCTTCTCTAAAACGACAGTTTCCTTCTTTCCCCACCTCATCCTTCTTTCTCATCTCTGACTTCAATTAGAGGCAGGAATAATCATATTGACAGGGCTGACAGGTCGGGGCAGGAGAGCGGGAACGTGAATAGTCACATGTCTCAAAGGCAGAACAAGCAGGAGGAGGAGGATGGGCGGTCAGTTATATCAGTGTGTCTTATTGTAGCTTTGATATTATGACAATGACACACAGTCAATTCAAATTCAGAATCACTGGGGCCACCAGCTCTAGTAAATGCCCAGGAATTAGTCTGCTGACATTTCTACCAGTCACTTTGACATCTAACACTGTAGAACTGAGCAGACTGAGACTGCCACTGAACCAAATTACATATCGACACACATGGAACGGGACCAAGAGACTTCGTGCTTGATATCAGCTGCCTGTTAAATTATAGAATTAATCACAAAGTTATTGGATAGATAGACACAAAGATGACTTTTTATCCCAGACTCAATAAGAGCAGTGCAGGAATGAGTCCTAAAGTCTGTAAAAGAATTAGCATATTTGCTATATTTATTCATCTTGAAGTCAGTGAGTTATTTGAATTGGTTTTCAGTAAAAGTCCCACCCGTGGCATAGGCCCCCATTTTCACATGCTCAAAAGTAATTGGAATATATTTCATCAGGAAAGGTGTTTAGTTGTTTTTTCATGTCATTTAGATTTTGTTTAATTTCTTTGCACACATATATATGTGTACGTGTACATGTACATGCAGGTATATATATTGATTTGTTTGTTTTATATGTCCAAAATGAAACGTTATCATCCTCATCATCAGACCTAACCCAATAACCCTAACCCTAAACTTTTATTCTTATCTAATCTTATCTTATAAAGATAACATAGAATAAGATTTTTAAAGAATCTGTGGGACTTGAACTGTTTTCAGTTATGTGAGTAATGAACAGATTTCTTTTGCCTATAAATGTGAACCTTTTCTCTCTTTACAAACAGAAAATCTTTGTGTGCAATATCGTTCTGATGCAGAATGCAATAAACAAAACAAAAATAGGAAAATGCATGTCCAGAAACACAGATTAATAGCTAATGTGTCTTGAACATTTCACATTTATGGTGAGTATGCTTGTTTAAAATTTTACCAAAACCTGCATTTACCAAAAAAACCAAAACTATTTTGTTTCAATTTTGAGAGGCTTTACAGTTTAAGGTTTCTTCTTTGTCTTTGTGCATACATTTGTGTATTACATTTTTTTTTTTAACTGTAGTGTGTCTTGTGGGAGGATTAATGTAAAACTAATTTCTTCTCGCTTAACTGTGTGCATCAATTCTCCTGTGATCTTTGTCCCATTTAAATTCAGCCGTATATTAAAAGCTTATTTTCCTCTGCTTCTTTCTTACAAACGCTATTGCATTAAACCCAAATTTCTCTCTCTGTATGCATTTTGTCATTAACACCTAATTGTCCAGTAATTTTGCTCCCATCTGTTTGCGGCCCTGGATTGAAAGCCTCATTCTGCCTCCACTTCTTTCACCACCCACACATATTAAAAGCCATTTCCCGACTCTGTTTCTGTCTTAACTACATGCATTCCATCATTAAAAGCTAATTTTCTGACAGCCTTGCTCCCATTTATATGCATTGCTGCGTCGAAGCCTAATTTTTCTACTTTCTCTGCACCTCCTCTCCTACCGGGCTCCATCAGTCGGTGGGAGCCGGCCGGGGAAATCGTTAGAGCGCCTTCTCTTTAAATTGGGGAGGTGGACGGCAGGTGAACATCGCATTGATCGCCCTCTCAAGGCCTCATTCTCCCCCCTTCATCCCTCTCTTGCACATCCCTCACCACCAATTGTCTGGCCTTTACTTTCCCCCCTCCTCCCTCATCACATCACCACCAATTGCCGGCCATTTTCTCTTTCCCTCCATCTCTTCCTTCTTCTTTTCTTCAGATGCTCGCGGAGGTCACAAATTTACAAGAGAGAGTTAAGGGGAGGGGTTGTGGGGGGTATTGCTTTCTATCTGTCTAACAGCCACCATCATGGGGCGGAAAACAGAGATATGGGATGGTGGGGCGGGGGGGTTAGATTGGCCAGGGCAGCAGGGGGTTATGGGACAGAGATGGTGGGTGGCGTGGGAGGAGGGAGGGGCCGGTGTAAACATAGTGATGATTTCCCCTGAGTTTCGTTCATCCACACCAATGAGGAGGGAGAGAGAGACAGAGAGAGAGAGAGAGCAGCTGCTGTCCTGTCACCACTGGCAAGTACAGTTGTGGTGACACCTCCTCCACCTTCTCCTCCTCCTCTTCATCCTTAAAACAACCAAGAAAAGAGAGGGATGGTGCGAGAAAATCGAAATGCTGACACACACACACACACACACTTACACTCACAAAAGCCAAACAACCTCAGCGGGCTCCTCTCATCGTCCAATTAGAGTCCTAACTGAGAGGAGAGAAGAGGAGAGTTTCCTCTGTCAGACATTGTTTTATTTAAAGTGCTCTTGTTTTTCCAGGTTTTTTCCTTTAGTTGTTTTGAGAAAGGCTTTTGGTTGTTCGGACCGTTCTTTAACTCATTAAGTCAATTTTTTAAAAGACCTGGGTTCAAACAAGACACATTAGCATCCCCGTTCTGTAACTCGGTGTTAGCTTCACACACACATCAAAATGCTTGTACTGGCTTTTCGTAGGCATCACAGAATGGTACATCAGATGTTGCCTCCTCCTCCCACAAGGGCTCTTTTGGCTTCTGGATTGGCTTTCTGTCTCCAAACCTGACTTTACCAGGAAGTTTTCCTTGTATTTGGCTCCATTTATCCTTCCATTAATTCTCACCACTATTCCTGCGGTTGTGGGCACTTCAACAGCATGAAGATTACCACTACCATGCTTTGCTCTACCGCCATGATATTGTCACCTAATCAGATCTCCTCAGAGTAGCTTCTGTCAACTGTAAAGGCCAGATTGATTAACTAATGCTTAAATGGCTGTCCTTCTAGTAGGTTCTCCATCTTTCCACAGGACTTCTTAATATCTAATAAGCAGAGTGCTGGGTTTGTGGTCACCTCCCTTACAGGGGCCTTTCTTCCACAGTAACTCAGTTATTCTTCCCAGAGTCCTGGCAGCCTTTAGATTCTTCAGAATTGGAGACCGGGGAACACTGAAAACTTTGGAAACTGTTTTATACCTTTGTTATGATCTGTCTCATGACAATCTTAGGTGATCTTGTGTGATAATCTTAGATAATCGGTCTGACTTTATGGTTTGGTCTTTGTTCAGACACGCAGTGTAGATTGCAGGTTCTTACATAGCACAGGTGCTGGCTTTTCTAAACTACACATAAAATTCATTTTGTGAGCCATATGGATGCTAGTTATGTTCTAGACTTGTTTCACAGACTTTTAGAGCAAACATTATTAACCAGACCCCAACTTCAAGCCAGAGGAAGGGGTCTAAAACCTGTGTAAAAGAAACAAAGAAATCCTTCCTACTTCTACTACTTCTTATCCAGGTCCTGATTTCATGGAGGCCAGTCGAAGCAGGCCATGTCAGCCCAGAGGTGTAATGTCTCCGGCCTCTCCTGGGTCTACTCTGGGATCTGGCATCCTGCCCTGGCGTCTGCATTAGTGTGGTCAAAAAATGTACACATTTAGTGTGCACAGAAGAACAAAGGCATCCACCAGAGTTCAGGCCATTTGTAATGAATCTTTCTCTACAGACACCTCAGGATTTTACAAGAGAACTCTGCTTTACATTAATTCACGCGATCAAAGACCTATGAATGTCAAAAAAAGAGAAAGAAAACCTAATGTGCCACCCTTGACCCTGCACAGGCATTAAAAAGTGGTCAGAACGGGACTCTGGAAATGGTCCAGAGTTACACAAAGAGACAAACATAATATAGACATAACATTCATTTAAATTTAAATTAAATAGGGTTTTTTGTGTTCATGAAATCACATAACTTTTGCATTGCACCTTATCTACATTAGTATTAAGCTCTAGTAATAATAACACTATAAGCAGTTATTCAATACGTAATTTAGGTGTATATTGGTACTAGTAGATGCAATAAAATGAATGTAGAAGTAATTCCATCTGGAAAAGTGTTACCACTTCATATTGATACTCACAACAGCAGTTGTCGTAGCTGTTACAGGTATGCTATATAATTAGGTTAACCATCGATGT
The DNA here is from genome assembly GCA_015106755.1 of Etia nguti. Taxonomy (NCBI): domain Eukaryota; kingdom Metazoa; phylum Chordata; class Actinopteri; order Cichliformes; family Cichlidae; genus Etia; species Etia nguti. The sequence goes on from VUQG01013005.1 coordinate 58,011, forward strand.
AGTAAGAGTCATTTTTACTAAACTCTCCATTTTCTCTCTCTCCTCCTCATGTGTCCTTTATTCTCCTCTTTCTTTGCTCCTCACCCTCCCTCACCCTTCTTTGCTCTCCCTCTGAAACTAATTAGCAGTGAAGGCCGGAGCAGAGGGAGGAGCGAAGGAGGGAGACATGAAGAACGAGAAGGGGACTGAGAAACCAGAGGAGGAAGATGAAAAAAGATACTAAAAGTGGAAAAAAGATCCATATTAGATGGCTTGAGCCCTGGTTAATCCTGAGAGCTGTAAACAGCCTCTTTCTACTTGTTCTTCACTGCTTTTTTGTTCTTGACAACTGTACTGCTCAAGTGGTAAACTTAGAATTGCTTTAAGATGTCCGTCACCTTATCCATTGAAAGCAATTTCAGTTTTCATGTTTCGTGCTTAACAAAGTCAGCAGGAAGAAAAATGTTACTGTTACATTCCCATGGGTCAAATTTGAGAATAGGGACAAACAACCCAAAGGTCTTTAACGCTGGGCTGAAATGTTGTGTATGACGCACTTCAGTTAACGGATCGAGCACCGTGCTACTGTAAAACTGTCACACCTAAGAAGAGACAGTTTTAAAAAAACAAAGGCCAATATTACTTGTCACATAGTTATATTTTATTGTTTGTGAAACTAACACCACAAACACAGGGTCCAGTTCACTAACTTGAACTAGTGGAGGAGATGTCTAGCTCCTTGAGCCATCTGTGTTGACGCACCTGTCAATCAAAGCAGCCAAAAAAGGATTATTTATCCATTCACCCACTATACAGTTGTTATAAAGGGGGGATGTAACTAACAAGAGCAAAGCCATATTTTGGTCCAGCTAAACATGTTGATTTTTCAAACAGTTACACTTGATGTTAGCCCAAAAGGTATTTTAAGATTACTTTGGGAGCTAATGTGGGAATAGGTCAAGGGTTATTTTGTGGTACAGCCAGCATGAAACAGGCACACATTACCTAAACTCATAGTCACAAACAAGAAAAACAAGAGCACAACACTGCAGTTTCTTATTTTAAACATTAATAGCAGACGTGACAAAGGAATACCTAAATTTATTAGTCCTGCGCCATGGAAATTTGTATCTGTGACCAGATGGAAGCAGCTCAAAGGGTGACATGAAACAGCTGACTGAGCCTTACCTAGAACCCTCAAATTGCCCTCAAAAGTCCACTTAAAACAACACGTTCTCATCCCAACACGTAACATACCAACGCTATGTGACAAATTGTCGGTATGTTACGCGTTGGGATGAGAATGCTTTGTTTAAAATGGTTCCTGCCACTTTAAAACACACATTCACATACCCTGAAGTCTTTTTTTTGTTTTTAATGTTAAGGAAGTCATACCAACTGATAAACGTGAAGGCAGTTAGGTAAGCGACTATGCATAGCAGTGGAAAGGTGTGCAGTATTTCCTCAAGAAAGCATTATGTGAGAAGTATGGGTCCTAACACAGAACCGAGCAGAACTCCATGATTAACTTTTGTGTAGAAGAAAAACTTAACATGTGTGTGAACAAACTGAAATTTGTCCGATTGAATCATAGCAGTATCCTCCTGAGAACCAGCCTGTTCATTTATCTCCTCTGTAATGGACATTTGTTTTTGGTCTTTTGACTTTTTGAGCAACCCTACTAAGTCCTGATGTACTAAATAGAGGACATCCCGGGGTTTCCATTGATATCTCATGTGTTTGGATGGCCTCTTTTAGCTCCAAAGGAAATCACAAAAAAAGTTCAATGGGAAGATTCTTTTCTCCTCTGTTCTCAGGAGGATATGTCCACCTTCCTAGGCCAGTGCTGTATTCCTTTTGAATTCACCTGGACTTCCTGGTATAGCAGTAATTCAAGTTAGGAAAGCTTGTTTATCTGTCAGCGTATTGAAAGTTAGAAAGTTTCTACCTCCCACATCAGCAGAGAAAAGAATAAAACAGACTAAAATAGGCTCTGGTCACATTGCATCTCTTCTCCCCGCTTAAAGCTTATTTTTCTGTCAGTAAACAGCTGATGGGCTGTGTAAAGCTACAGCTGATCAATAACATTATGCAAAGGAGGAGAAAATATATAAAGAGAAATGCTGGAGAGGAAGAAGAAGAGGAGGAACGAGGCTGAAAGGAAATCAATGCATGAACCATTTTAAACTCCGATGTCTGGTCATATATGTATAGCTAATTTTGTTTATGCACTTTGAGTGTCAGAGAGAATGCAAATAACCATCAAAACAAGCTCTTTGGTACTTTCTGTCAAGTTTGGCTATTTTATTATCTAACCACGGAGCAGTAAAACAACCGTTTCTTATATCGGATCTGATTCCTCATCCCTGCATTTCTCACTCATGAAAGAAGAAACAAAGCTTTCTTTAACAATAGTGACAGACAGGAAACACTAGGGAGGCAGTTATGTAACAAGCTGCTCTACCTGTACTCTAATCTGCTACCACTTGGAGACAGTGTAAAAAAACATGTGTTAAAACTCCATATGTCCTAATCTTGTTCATGTTATGCTGGAGCATGAAGACTGATAAAGTTTACTTCTCTGATAAATATCTCATGAATTTTGAAGAATTTTGAGTTTATGAAGTATCACTTCATAAACTGAAGTGATACTTCTTTACAGTTGTAGTGAGGTAGAAGTTGACGCCAACCAAATGTAATCAAAATTACTTTTTGTCGAGGTTACAAAGAGCAACGCCAAAGCTGATGCCTGAAAAATGATGCAAACTTGGAAGAAAAAAATGAAGGGTAACTCCACCCTCCATCACAGCTATACAGAGGGAAATTCATTAATAACTTGCATATTCAAACTGTATTAAGGCTTAAAGTTAATCATAAGTAGAAGCATGGCTGCACTCAGCAACAGGTGGGTGTAGACACCGGCCACTGTAGCTGCTTGTTGTTCTTTTAGTGTTGCTAAAATAAGTTTTTGCTCCATTTTTGTTAAGTGAAATTCTAACTAGCATTAGCTGATAACTTAACTGTCCACCCACTTGTCCACCGCCCACTGGTCCATTCTGCAGCCTCATTTTTGCTAACATGTGTTAGTTTATTAAAGCCAGAAATTACATATTAGCACAAGAGGGAATAATGTAGTGTAAAGCGCTTTGGGGTCCTTTGGGACTAAGTAAAGCGCTATACAAATGCAGGCCATTTACCATTTACCAATAAGTTAGCAGCTCGCTAGCTTGGTTAGCAAGCTGTGTTCATAAACAACATGGTTGTGATAAACAGGCAGATACCTGCTAATTAGTGTTGAATAAGAGATTAAAAACTTACTAGAATTTCACTAACCAAAACTGAAGCACAAACTTGTCCATCTGTACCACACAACAAGCCATAATGAAGCTTACTGTATGTGTAAGTTCAGTAAGGAAGCTCTGTCCCTGCTTTCCTGGGTGTTCAAATGCTAGTCTATTCTTTACATCTTGACATTATTGCTCTATTTCAATAATTTTCTTGCCTACTTTCCCCACCTTCAGCCTCCATTCTGCTTGTTTAAAATCTCAGTGCTCTTCTGTCATTCTGCCTTTGAGACTCTCATTTGTGCAGCATGCCTCCTCCCCATCTCTACCTCATCCTGGTCACTCAGAGCTCCGACTTCATCTTCACCCCACTTGTCTAGACACTGTGGGATTCTTTCCTAATTTATATTAGTGCTTGGATTCTGTTCTGCTATGAAGGGTCATTAGAGTCTAATCGCCAGGTAGGAAATGATTTCTTCTTATTGAAACATTAGTCAGATAATCTATTACAAATGTTTCAGAAAGCATTAACAGCACGAAAATAAAAGCAAGGTCTAGCTCAGTGACTCCAATTATTGAAGATGAAGCCTAGAAGACAAATAGTGTTATAGCTGTGCTCTCCTGCCAATTAATGCAGTCATACCGTGCACTCTAGTAGCCAGCTGGATGAGTCAGTCTAGAGACAGGTTAGCCAACCAGGTTAGTTAGCAAATACAGTTGACCACAGCAAACTGGTAGTGACCAAAGCAATCACAGGGATGTTTTTGGTATAGGACTCTGGTGATGGGGTGGTTGTATATCAGGAGATGGACCAGGTCATCTAGTAATTGGAAGGTTGGTAGTTTAATCTCTGGCTGCTCTGGTCTGCATACCAAATATCCTTGGTCAACATTCTAACCCCAGGTTGCCCTCCGATGCATCCACTGGAGTGTGAATGTGTGTAAATGTTAGATAGTATGAAAATATAAATGCGTGTAAATGGGTGAATGAGGCATGTTGTATAAAGTTGTTTGAGTGCTCAGGCAGAGCAGAAGAGCACTATATAATGTTTCTCCCACTGGAAACGCTACGTCCAGATGAACAGAATCAACTGTTTGGGATTTCCTTACCTGGATGATTGAGCATGCATCAAGACACTATATAAGAACTATTCTTATATTTCCACTGCAACCACTTTCACACGATGAAAACCAGCAACCTCCAGTAACCACTCACCAACTGATTAGTACACACTCTTCCTGAGCGACTGGTATTACCAGTGCATCAACAACCAGCCTTTTGGCCTGTGTGACTGCGGTCAGTAAGAGAAACCAAAACAGTTTTGTGTACCGGGCCATAAACATGTTTATTTCTTCTTCAGAGTTGGTTAAAATCAACCTCTGGTGGCCATGTGAGGAACTGCAGTTTTTGGCACCTTTATGTTGGCTTAAATTTCTCAGGCCTGGAGTGTGCAACATGGTCACTTCTGGTTTTTGGATGATGGATGGACTTTTAAGTTTCAGCTGCTGTTGTTTTTAATGAGACCTTCATGATGTCTCAGCTGTTTCTATGTCTTTGATACTGGCTTGTTAAAACTGAAACCACCTACAGAGAGAGAGAAGATTTTTTTGTAAGATGATGGAGCTCTCTCTCCTCCCCCCCTCTCAGTGGGATGGATGGATTTTTCGTCCTCCTCCATCTCTCTTATTGTTTTCACACACCAGTAGGACGAGATGCTCCACTGAATGGCCTTAACACCCCGCGGACACGTGTGTGTGTGTGTGTGTCTGTGTTGACTGGTATTGCTGATGTTATGGGGACATTAATATATTTACTGTGTAGACTGTATTTAATTTTGAGGGTAAAAAGCAGGTCTACATGAGGCAGATCACTGTCATTGTTATTTGTTTTTTAATTTTGTATTAAGACTTGGTTTCAAGTTCAGTTTAAGTCACCTGGGAACAAGTGGAAGTCAATGTAATGTCCACTGAAGTGATGGAAAATCTACTTTGGGTGTGTCTTTGTGCTCTTTACTCACAGCTGGAGGTCTGAAGATCAAACACACACACACGCATTTTAATGCACTTTACTGGCATGATTGTTAAAGAGAAACAGGAATTGTGAACGCACACACAGACACATGCGCAGTGATAAATGCAGCGCTGGCAGCAGATCAATGATACCAAACTTTGGTTGAGCAAACAGCGATCCATAAAGAGGACTAATGCTTGTTTTTCTATCACTCCATCTCTACTTTTTTTTTGTCTTTCTCAGCAGTCAGTCGTTGTCTTTCAAATTGCCCTGACTCTCTTTTTCTGTTTTTCTTTAAAGTCCTACATGTCTTCTTGAAATTTTCTCTCTTTTTACTTATAATCATCTAAAACCCTATATTTGTTGCGGATGTTCTTCTAGTTCTAAGATGTGCCTCTTTTGTTGGTCCGTTCCTCCTCTCTTTTCTTAAAATATTTTAATTGTGTGTGGGTGAATCCTTAAAATTTAAAGAATAAATGCAATATTAAGGCTTATATTGTAATTTAAATGACCATTAAAATATGTGAAATCCATATTTAAGAGGTATAAAATGATCTGCAAACACAAAAGACGATATTTATGTCCGTTATCTTGATTTTTAAACTATAAACAAGAGACAGAAGGGGGATTTGGGCTATACACATGTTGACCATTGATAGCATAAAAAATAAAAACAACTAGAAAAGTACAAGAAAACTCTTGTTTATCCCCCCAAAGCAGCTAAAGAAAGACATTTCATCTTAGGTTGTCCAAGAATCTCTTAAATTTAACATTCTTAATTTCCAAACAGTCCTCATTAAATCTCTGTTTGCTCTGTTTTTCTGTAGTTTCCCTCCTAGTGAATCCTTCCATCCATTGTGTTCTTGTGACCTCCACCCTCTGTTCTTCCCCTTATTTTCTGCTTTGATGACTCTGTCCACCCTTGAAAGTAAAACCAATGTGATGGAGCTTCAAAAGGGATATCTTCCACTTTTTTTGCCCTCACTTTCCCTTCCTTCCTTCCTTCCTTCCTTTTCCTTTCTTCATGTATTTCCTTTCTTTTATCTTCCCTTTCATCCCTCTTTTGCCTCTTTTTCTTTTTCATTCACACTCCAATTCCCTCCTTCCCTTCCTCTCATCTAACCCACACCTGTGGCCATTTCTTCCTATTTTCTCTTCTATTGCTCTCATAATGTCTTCTCCTCTCCTCTTCCCATTCCTTCTTTATCACTCCTAATTCCTTTTAACTCCTTTTACTTCGCCTGTCTCCTTATGTCCTTTCCACTACACCCAATTTTTCCTCTTATCCCCATGACTTTCCTCTCTTCACCTTTCCCTTTTCATCCCAGTTTCTACATCTTTCATTCCCCTTCTACCTCTTTTCCTGTCCTCCCTTCCTAGCTTCCTCTTTCATCTTCCTTCCTCCTCCTACCTCCGTCCGTCAGATATTGTTTAAAAAGCGGAGCTGCAGTTTGATGGTTAAAACGCTGGCAAATCGATACCTTCACACATGACAGAACGCCGGCAGACGACAGGACGGCGGGCGAGTGAGGAAGGGAAGAACAGACAGTGAGAGAGAGACTGAGGAAGAGGAGGGAAAAATAACAAGCTGACAACGAGGAGGCCCTTATTTCCACAAGCTGAGATGGATGGATAGCAGGGGGACGAATGTGTGTGTATATCTTTAGTCTTCCTCTTGTTTCAGTCTATTACTTTTTATCTTTTCTTGGTTCCCTGGCGACACCTTCTCCGCTCTGTCTCTTTTGCTGTCTTTCTCTCGGACTTTATCCCTTCATCTGTCTCTTGTGCTCTTTTCCTCCTCTTCATCACTGTTTTTTGCCCTGATTGTCATTCATTACTCCTCACATTTTTTTCTTAATACTTGCTCTTCTTTTCCGTGCCTTCATTTTCAGGCTTTCATTCTTATTAGTTCCTATTAAATCTGTAGGCTATCAATTTAGGGTTCTTTTTTCTCACCTATATTGTTGGGCTCTCTAAACGACAGATAGAATAACCTCATAACCTCCATCATAACCCTGCCTGTGAGGTAGGGTCATAGGCCTTGTGTCATAACATGTTCACTTGAGAATACCATGGACATTGAAATTCCATATGAAGCTGTTGATGTGAACTTATCCTAATCCTAATCCTTAACATGTCGGCCTTGTGGATGTTAAGTGGTTAACATAGTGCAAAGTTTTATATGTCAGACTTACATAGTGTATATAATTTTTACTCTTCACAATAAAAATGGAATACCTTTTGATTTAAATTCTCCTCAGCAGAATTATGCATAAAGTTCAATCTGGCAGGAAATGAAGTCAAACTCCTTTGCAGTCCTGGTAGACCAGGTTATCTCAGCTTATCAAGCTCACATAAGCTGATGGTTCAGAGGATACCCTTCTAAACGTCAAATTTTACCTTTAGCATAGCTCCAGGCTGTAGGTCTGCAAGCCATGCAGCCCACCTACACCCCAGCTCAAATTTTCCCTGCTATTGCAATCAGTGCCATATCTGATACATGCCTTCTCCGTTCTGTGCTGGAATCGTTCTGATGTCTCCCTTCCCCTGATTTTCCATATATGCACACACAGAAGGGCTTGGAGGTCCCAGAACAGAGGTGTGCCACAAATAAACTGTAAGATGCTGCAGATAAAAATCACTATTTTTTAAGTGTGGTGATTGTCACTAAAAAACATTTTCTGGTGGTTATGTAGGGAATGGTCAAAAAGATGAAAAAATCATGATTTAAAGTTGGCTGATCTGACATTTGAGATGATCTTCTTGTGGACATCTCCAGAGTGGGTACTATTGTTGGATTGCTCCACAAAAGTCCCGCTGTATTCTGTCTTTGGCACAGTTCGGACTGATGTTTAAATTTGTCCATCTATCTGGCCACGCTTGAGAAGACTTAAAAAAAAAATTAAACTGGTCAACTTTAAATCAGGTAATGTTTGCTGCTACTAGGACTTTGAGTTGTTTTTCTTTAAACAATGTGAAATCAGTTTAATGGAGACCAGACTGAAGCTTTTCACTGTACATTTGACCGTTTTTCTCAATCGATTTGTCTCAATTCTCAAACCAAAAAAGTCATTCTTACCGCTTTTCATGCAGTTCTCAAAACAATTGAGGCATTTTTCATAACACAGACTCACCCGTGCAAAAGACACTCCAACAATCAAAACCAATCAAAACAAAACCATGACGAACGAATAAAAACCTTTCACTTTAAAGACTGAGTCATCAGAATGTTTTTTCTTTCTCAAAACCTTACTGACTTAGAAAAGAGTTCTGCAAAAATTTACACATAATGTAGAGTAAAATAATTTCACAAACCAAAATTAAATGTGAATGATTTTTAAAAAAAAACTTTACAGAATTGATGAAATGGAAAAAAAGCAAAATAATGATCATTAAACTAAAGGGATCAGAAAGCAAAGAAAACAGACAAGATTTGAGAACATAGCACCAACTACTGTATAGTCCAATAAAGTCACACTACATACATTCAGCCGCCACTTTATTAGGTACACCTGTTCCACTGTCACAGTAATCCAAATATCTAATCATCCTTTCAAATCAGCAGCAACTCAAACCAATTAGGTACATAAACCACCTGCTGAAGTTCAAACCGAGCATCGAATAAGGAATAAAGATGACTGAATGTGGCGTGGTTATTGGTGTCAGATGGGCTGGTGTGAGTATTTCAGACATTGTTGATGTACCGATATTTTTCTGTACAACCATCTCAGGGTTTATGGGGAATGGTCTGAAATGAGAAAATATCCAGTGAGCAGCAGTTCTCTAGGTGAAAATACGTTGTTGATGTCACAGGTCAGAGGAGAATGGCCAGATTACTTTGAGTTGTACGGAAGGCAAGAAAAGCTCACTCAACCACTTATTACAAACACGCTATGCAGCAGAGCATATCTGAAAAGACGACACACCTGACCTTGAAGCATATGAGCTATAGCAGCAGATGACCACACTAGGGGCCGCACCTGTCAGCTAAGAGCAGGAAACTGAGGCTACATTTCGCAGGGACTCACCAAAATTAGACAACAGAAGACTGTAGTCCAATGGTCTCCACTGTCACCAGATCTCAGTCCACTGGAGCATCCGTGGGATGTGCTTAAAAGAGAAATTTGGGTGAGCAGCTCTGGCACAAGAGTGAAAATATGTATTTCAGATTGAAAACACTGCAGTGCAGGACAGTTGTGGGGAAAGTGAGCGATCTAGAGCTGTGACTGAATGAAGTACAAAGTGTTTTGATGAGTTGTCAGATTCAAGCGAGAAGTGCATCAACACAGTGACAAATATCTATGGTAGTGAAGTATGTGTAGAAACAACAGCAGTGTGTATAAAAACAACATGAATGTCTAATGCGGGTGAGGAAATGTGTTACTGATTTGAGAGCTGCATTAAGAGTAGTGAGAATGACTTTTCTGCTGTGAGAATTGAGCCAGAGCGATCGAGGAAAAACTGTAATTCCAGCCTCTGTACTGTTACTGTTATTGAATCCATCACCATTTTTATAGCTTGCAGGGGGCAGTACATTCAGTGAAGTGACGGCATGGTTCTACTGCATTTTCCAACAGTCTTAGATAGCTATGAGAATGTAGTGTAAAGCCTAATTTGTAGTCTTGATTAGATGGAAGTGAAATGGCTGGTTGCTTGAATGTTTCTCCAAAATTCTCTAGACCATCTCTTACTCATAAACATTTTGATCTTGCAGTTTTGAAGATGTTATTGAAAAAGCGATTTTAAATATTTTTATTAGGTGGAAATACCATAATACAATTCATATTTTTTTCTGTATGTGAAGGTGACAGAACAAAACAAAAGATAAAAAATATGAAAATATGTAAATATAAAAATTGTTGTTTGAGGGAGAAAAAAGAAAATGACAAGAGAAGAGAGAAACACTGAGAAAGAAGGGGGTGCATAGAGGGAAAGAGATGAAAAAGAGAAAAAGAGAAAACAGGAGAGAGCTGATTAACCCTTTCTCCAGCTATTTGACAAATGAATAAAATCAACAGGAGCCACACTGCATTTATCACTGCTGAAACACACACTCACACACACAATCACACACACAGGGAGGCCCAGAAATAACTAGTTTCTGCTAATAAACCCACTAGCATGCCAGGACACATTACTCTGTCATAGGCCACACACACACACATCCATCTTCTGCAAAGAGGGCAAGAGAGAGAGCGTCGGGCGGGCGATCGAGCTTCACTACATAGGCAGGAGTGATAGGGACATTTGTTAAGGATGTGGTCCGCTCAATAGCAGTCATAGACCACCGCCGTCACTTTAAGGCCTCATCCATCTCCACCACCCCGCCTTAATATTTTTATTTTTTTTTATAAAAAGCCTTTGTGAGGAAATATGACTTCCTATTTTTATTGTTTCATCATTTGTTAAAGGGCTCGCCAGCAGCCGGGCGACCGGATGTGTGTCTCTCTAACGGCCACGAGGCGTCGATAACTTGCTGCCGCCACCTCAGAGTGGATCTGTGAGGAGCGAGGAGGCCGATCACAGGTCAGGGCTGGATCTGAAGAACAAATCCATCCAGCTTGTTAGCTGAAAGCCACTTCTCTGCTGCTCTGATCCCAAATGTGTGTTCAATGTTCAGACCAGAGACCATTTATATATCTGGATCAGTGTCAGATATCTCACATTTAAATGATAAACTTCACCACTCGTAGTGTCAACTTTTAGACCAACCTTAAGCAGCACTTTATGTATAATTAATGTCACAGTGTAACAGCATTACTTGTCTATTCCCATAATCTAGGTTTTAATTAAAGCCTCTGTGATAAATATTTTTATAACAATGAATTAAATTAGTGTGCGATGTGAACTGAGGAAACTACACTGCCACCATCTTGACACTTGACTTTTAAAAAGCTAGCTGCGGCTAACTCCCCCAAAATACTAAAAATAACATAGACTTTATATCCTAAAATCATAAAAACATCAACATCAAACACCATCAACAAATGTGAAAACACAACGACGAAACAGAAAATATCACAGGAAATAGTCCGACATTATCTTAACTCAGTTTTAGCTCTGATTTGGTCTCAACCAACTCCTGTTTTTAAAAACTAGTCATAGCTGGTCACTGACAATCACTGATGGCAAACCTATGCTGTACAATTATCTGCAAACAGCACATAAAGAAAAAGACACACACACATAATACATGCATACACAGCTCCCTGTTGAGATAATCGAGTTATATAGTTGATCTTGGCTTCAACGTTTAAGTAACTGTGATTCTTTTTTGGGGGGGGTGGGGCTATTTTTCCTTTTTTGTTTTTATTTCTAATAAATTGGAGCTCCTTTGTAAGAAAATTGCTGTTTTCAAGTTTTCAAATCAAAGGAACATGAATCACTAGCCTGGAGGAAAGAACATAAAGTTAGGCCATCCATCCACCCCAACCTCCTCCCTATCCCCACCTTGCTGCTAGTTAGCAACGTCACCTACCGTCCCCCTTTGTTCCCAACTACAGTTACAGCAGCAGCTGTGAAATGTGTTCATAAGACCTGATAAACCAATAAAACAAATCATACATCAGGTGTTCTTTGAACAGGAGGGCACATGGAGATTTCAGAGCATTTTATAACACAGCAACTCATAAAATATCCAACAGAAAAGTAAAAAGTCGACACACAAAAGAAATGGACTCAGCTAAAGAGAATCACTTACCTTTGACCCCTTTTTGGATATTAAAAGGTTTCATCTTTGGAAATATCCATTCTACAAGATTGATGATTTTTATAACCATAGCTCATTAGATTTCTTTATATTCATTTTTTCAATATCCACAACAGCTGGAACTATATTATTTCTGAATGCCCTTTCACTCAGACAGTGGGGCCACTTGGTACTTAGCAGAATGTTATTCTTCTATTCTGAAAAAGGAAACAACTTTTTATTTGAGACAGTATTTAAGAAAAATCATGATGTTGAAAGCTGAAGGGAAGTGGCCATTAGTTTAAAGTGTTTTTAAACGGCTGTTTGTTGGTGGTCCGACCCAGACAATCCTTTATAAATAAAAACAAGTAAAGCCCTTCTGGTTCACCGTGGTTCACAGGGTTTTGTTGGTTTTTCTGCTGGTTTGTGTAACGAGCTCTCAGACACATCCATCACTGCTCAGAGTCACAGCACGCCTAACGTTGGCAATCTGCAGCTAACACGCCCTCACACCACAAGGTCAATTAGCCTGACCCGGCTAATTACACAACCGGTCAGCTGGTGCGTGCACACACACATACACACACACACATAAATGTGTTCACACATAAGCACAAAGACCTGCATGTATGTCAGGACACACACACACACACACACTCAGGTCCATTAGCACTATGTGTTGGTCCAAATGAAGACCAATGGCCAGGCAGCTTTAATCTGCTGCTCCTAATGAGGAAACAGAGGAAATAAAACAAGGCTAAATGATGATACAACTCTCCTTCAACTGTTTGTGTTTGTGCGCACTCGCCCCAGTAAAACACTCAGCAATTCTCCAATCTGATGTTCAGGTTTGCTTGAAGCTGACTTCAGACCACAGCAGTGACCACAGAAGGAAAACGATGCAGGAGATAAAGTTACTGTACGAGTCAGACTGGATGCAGCATGCAGCAGTGGTGCAAAGAGGTGCACTATGAGTCTTTTACTGCACTGTGTTTCTACATCTTTAGGCACTAGCTTCTTTAGCAGATTCTGATAAAGAAAAGAAACAATTAATTCATCACTAAATGTAGAAGCTACTCAGCAAGATAAAGTCAAATGAGAACAGCACATTAATATATTGCAAAGATAGTTAGAACTTAACAACTATAGTTTAATATAGACCAGTATTCGTAATTAACTACGTTTCAATGCGTTCACATGGTAACTTTCCGACAGGCTTTCTGTTGTTATAAAATACTTGAGATAATGGTAATGCTACAGGTTTTAAAGGTTTTGTGCAGATAATAGGTGCAATAGGAAAAATCACTGACAACTTTGATGGTGATTTTGTGATCTTACCTCTGGGCTTTTACATAATCCTCTGTTTTTTTGACTTTCTGCAGTTCTTTGAGTTCAGTACAAATCAAAAAGCAAGAAAATCATTTTATTTATTTTTCATTTCACTAGGACTTCTGGTAAGATTTCAAAATCCATCCATCCATCCATCCATCCATCCATCCATCCTATTAACAGTTAATTTTTGGTAGAAAATATAAACAGTAAACAAACTGTAAATTAAATAAAACACTGAAGAGAAGATAAAATACTTATTTAGCTTAATTTGATAATATTCCTGTAATACAATTTACATTATTTGGAAATACGCTATTCCTAATAAAACGTGACTTTTCAGGTTTGAGGTCTTAGTTATTGTTGAGTTTCATGTCTGTTGGGGTTTTTTTTGGCTTTTCTCAGTGGTCTGTGTAAGCTCAAACTTCACATAGATGTTTCTCTTGACCCTTTAATGTAAACATTTTTCTCTCTATTTTCTTTCTATTTCTATTTTTTTCTTTTCCCTAAATAAAAAAGAGAAACAAAACAAACAAACAAACAAACAAAAAACTGGTCGTTACAATGCAAAGTAAGATCTAGCAGGCTGAGTAAAACCCAAATAATGTAATACACATTGAACCAAAATATTAACAAGAAGGGATATTTCAAACAAATCAACACACACACACACACACACACACACACACACACACACACACACACACACACACACACACACACACACACACACACAGAGTTTCCAGAAAGTGAAGGCAATCCAGAGAAAGAGGAAGGAATTATTTTTCTTTATTAACAGAGCTGCTTTCCTCCGGGACGACAAACACAACACACATTAATCTACCTGCTACTGCTGCGTTTGTGTGCGTGTGTGTGTGTGTGTGTGTGCGTGTGTGTGTGTGTCTGAGAGGTTGAGTCTCAGGAGTTTTGGCTGTTGTAGAAACAGCGTATTGGCTCTCTCCTCAGCCCAAAGACTAATTACTCCGAGTGACGTGGTGGCTGCACTCAAGCAAACACACATTTATGCACACAAACACACATAAACACACTTCTCAGTGAGTCAACAGGTGTGTCACGCTGCTGCAAGTTGTGGAAACATTGCAGCAGAGAAAGGCAGACACACAGAAAGCAACATTCAACTTTGTGTGTAACAGTCAGCATTAAATTGTAAAACAGGTTTTCTGTCTTTTCACATTAAAAACCATACAATAGACACCCATTAGTGACAATGAAACATCAGTGACAAATTTAGCACTATCTCAACCAATTAAAAAATATCCCAGTGTTCAACATCAATCCTTCCACATCACATGTGTCGATCTCAAAGCTGAAAAGCCTTCAGGGAGCTTCAGGCTACGTCTACACTAATCTGGATACATTTGAAAACGTCGTTTTCGTCTAAAAACGTTCCGCGTCCACACTATCAAATCAAAAATCAAATCAAAATTTATTTCTATAGCACATATTAAAAACAACGGAGCTGACCAAAGTGCTTCACAGTCAGACAGAGCAATAGCATGAGACAATTAGAACAAAACAGTTAAGAAGGAACAGGGCAAGAAACAATATAGGTGACAACACAACAAGCCCAATAATAGCCAACTAGTTTGAATCAAAAGCCAAAGTAAAAAAATAAGTTTTAAGACGAGATTTAAAAGACTGGATAGACTCTGAGGTACGAATATGAGCAGGGAGGTTATTCCAGGGTGCTACGGTTGCAAAGGCCTGATCACCTCTGGACTTCAGTCGAGACCTCAGTTGTGTTAGGAGCATCTGATTAGAAGATCTTAGTGCTCTATTGGGATTGTAGAAGTGGAGGAGTTCGGATAGATAGCTGGTCGCTAAATTGTTTTCAGTCGTTTTCACCCACACTGAAAACGCTACGTTCCTGTACTGTGCATGCGTGAAACGTAAGACGATTCGACCTGCGTCATTTCCGTCTGCCGTTTATTTAATTTCCGGCTCTTTGAAACATCGCGGCAAAATGCCAAGGAAAAGAGTCAAGGTTTATCTGGAGCTATCTGGAGCATGTACAAACTGATATTAATCTTTAATAGGGCTGTCAAAATTGAGAGCAAACAAAACAACTGCTGTACAATGCCGTCCACGATCTTAGTTGAATTGGTTACATGACTGCATCATATGACTAAAATCCATCTTCGTTTTCTAAAGTCTCCGTTTTCAGAGTCCACACTGCGACACGAAAACGGTGTTTTCAAATGTATCCACTTTGGAGAGTGTTTTCAAAAAGCTCTGTTTTCCTTGACCAAAAACGCCATCTCAGTGTGGACAAAAGGCCAAAACGGAGAGAAAAAGATGCGTTTTCAAATGAAAACGTATTAGTGTGGACATGGCCTCAGGTGCCTTGAAAGAAAGATTTTATTCCTTCCATAATAGCGTCTCTTTGAAATCCAAAATTAAATTTAAGCATTTAATTTATAAATTAGTAAATTAGTCTGCTTACATACAAACTGCTAAAAGGCCTTTTGGGATTTTAGTATCCCTACACAGCACTTTTCAGGAGACAGGTGAGTTCAGGCGACGGACGCTTCACTTTTACGATTAGACTTAAAGAGTAGCTTTTTAATAGTTTCTATGCTAGGATTTTTAGCTCAGGCTCAGGCTGCTGGGGGGACTTCCTGGTTTTGTTGGAGGTCCCTTCCTGTTAAAAGGGAGTTCTTGCTCCCCTGCATCACCACTTGCTTCTTATAAGTAATCATCTCAACATTTGGAATTTTGCTTTGATATGCATTTGATATTTATTACAAAGTTAATATAACTGAAAATGTTGCTCAAATTGACTCTGACGGATAATATACTCGATATTTGTGTGTCAATCATTGCAAGGCCTTATTCCCCAAAGTTGGAAACCCAGAAAGCGAAAAAATAGAAATGGAAACAATGAAAAACACATTTTAAAAGTATAAAACAGAGAGAATGTAATGTCAAAAGACAGAGACATAGCTGGATGTAGAGAAAGGACAGACAGAAGGAAAGGTGAAATGAACCAAAGCAGAGGGGAGAAAAGAGAAGAGGAAGAAGAAAATGAACCCAAGCAGATAAAGTGGAGGGAATTAGACACACACATACAAGCACACACACATCGCGGCGTAAATCGAGCGAAACAGTGATGGATTTCAGTTATTAGCCAATCAGAAAGATGGATGGCGCTGCGCTCCGTCCAATCAACATCATCATCTAGATCCAGTTAGCAGATAGCGCCTCGTCGCTAATCAACTTATTAAAGTTCCTGATAATATCGCCGCAGAATAATCTCACACGCGGGCACACACAAACACCGGCTGAGGAGTGGAGAGTCGATAAAATCACTTGAGGCGAGGGCGAGCGCAGAGGTAAGTAATGACGCTGGAGGTCATTAATATTATTTAACACCTGCAGGCACAAACACTAATGAAGAAGAAAAACTGGACTGCCCGCTTCCTGCTGCCTCGTCCTCCGGCTGTGAAGAGAGAAAGAATGTGTGTTATTTTATGTATCTCAGGTATACCACACATGTTGGTTTGAAGGGTTTCTTCACGCTTAAAATAAAATAAACTTAAGCACCTAGCCATGCAATCTGCCTTTACAAACATCTGTGAAAGACGACACTGTTGCAACAAGTCAGTTCATGAACTTTCCTCCTAGATCTTTTTTCATGTATGGTAAGGTGTATTTTTGCAAAGCAGAACCATTTAGGAACCACAGCAACTCAGCCACAAAGTGGTAGATGTAAAGGATCAGAGCAGGGTCGCTCAGTGCAGAGGCAAAGAGTGCTTAAAAGGCGACAAGGCTGCGGCAAAAAAAACGTAACATAAGCACAAAAACTGTGAACCAGGAGCTTCATGGCATGAGATTTCATGACTAAGCACCTACGCAGACAGTGCAATGTCTACATGCCCAGGACTGTCCATGCAGTGTATTTTTAAACAAAATATTTCAATGTGTAAATAACTGATTACTATGCTACTCACTGTTACCACATAACAACATGCAAAAATGATTTAAAAAACACTTTTTTAGACCTAATTTTCCTTGTTTTCAATACGAGACATTAAAAAGACTTTATAATGTCTCAGGAAATGTACCTAATTCAGTATGAAATGCTTAAAGTTTAATGGCATGGTTTAGGTTATATAAAAATTCACCTGCAGTTTGCAGTGCCCTTTTATTTTTCTCAGATATTACCACTTGGCTTTGTTCAGCATATTTATGTGGTACTATAATTATTCCAGTAGTAAAGCACATTTTTTCTAAATTCATATGGGAACTCATATGTCTTCACACAGACTTAGAGAACTGTACACAAACCAGTCAATATTAGTGCTTTATATAGACTTATAATGTCCAAAGATTTAAATAAATAACCATTTGAGAGTGGTTTAATCATTAACTTGGCCAAAAAGAAATTATCTCATATAGAGGCACTCATTTCAATGGAGGGGTCAGGGTTCAAAGGTCACCATGAAGCCTGTTTTGATTCAACAAGGAGGAACAGAAAGAACTGAAACTGCAACCATGCAGCTCTGGAACAATGGGAAGCACTTGAAAAGACAGACGGGACGATGACAGTGTACCTTCTCACTGTCAACGCTGTTTAATCTGAATAGATGAGCTGCTGTTACTGTTAAACGGGAAAATAGAAAAAACAGCTTTTCTACTCATTAAAGAGACCCCTAATTGAGTATCAATTCTACTTCAATGCGTTCTAGTCTTTTGGCTCTTCTGCTGGACGTCCAGGCTGTGGGAGAGGATGTTTGATCTCCAGACAGATCGAACTCTGAGAACTGGCTGTGTTGGACATATTTGAAAAGCTGAAGTCTGAGAGGAAATATACATTTATTACAATATACTGTGTTGAAAACATAAAGCAAAATTAGTCCACACAGATCGGTTAGGAATACATGACAGCATATTAGGACCATTCTAGGAGGATGGTGGACATATTCAGAAATAGAAGGAAAAAAATTAAGATTAAAGTGTTAAATCCATCCATATTCATCCATTTTCTGCCACCGACTAAGAAGACATGCCCACACCTTCCTCTCCCCAGCCACCTACGCTAGGTCTAGTCCACCCGAGAGCCTCTCCAGCATGTTCTCAGTCTGGGCGCCTCACACTGTTTTAAAGGGAGATGCCAGATTCTGTTCAGCATAAGCCTATTTTTTGCCACTTGATCTCATTCTTTTGGTCCCTACCTGCAGCTCATGACCACGGGTGAAGGTATGGCTCAGTAAATCAACAGATTCCATGTCACTACAGATGCTCTACCATGTCGTTTGCCAATCTCCCAGTCCATTCTTCCCCTAGCTGTGAACAAGACCCTGAGATTTTTGAACTCCTCCACTAGAAGCAGAAAGTCCTCCCTAACCAGGGAAGGGCACCACGGCCTCAGATTTGGAAGTGCTAATTCTCAGCTAAGCCACTTCGCATTTGGCCGCAAACTGTGCGAGTTTGACCTGGAGGTCATTGTTAAGTGGAACGAGTGAGATGAGATTCTGAGACCACTGAACCCAACAGTCTTTGGCTGTGCTTTGAAATTCTGTTCATAAAAGTTATGAACAAAATCTGTGTTATGGACATTCTGCATGCACCTCACCAGTTGACATGGATGATCCATATCTTTATCTGTTAATGTAGAGAAATGTGTTTGCATTTTTTACATTTAGTATTTACATGTTATATGAATATGTATGCAGCTTCCAAATGAGTAATGATAATTAGTTGAATCTACCTCTGGGGTTTCCCACTTCTGCCTTCTGATGGGTTGTGTGGGGCAGAATGAATGATGAAGGGTAGGAGAAAAGGTGTTGTTAATAAAGTTAGCCGTTTTCATTCTACTACTTTTTTTAGTCACAAAAAACACAGAATATAAAGTCAAAATTTTATGGAAAAAAACAAGGCTTTTTTTTTGTCAGTGAGGGTGACCCTTCCTTGCAAACTGAAGTGATGTCCTTCAGCAGCTATTGGTCTAACTTTACAGTTTTTGGTTAAAGAATAAGAATAAATAATTATCCAGATCTTATCTTTTGTAAAAGAGCCACATTAGACATTATCCACATTCTTCACAGACACACACACACACACACGCGCACTCTCACAACATGTCATCCAGTCACTAACGGAGATAGTTGGGGTTTGATCCAGGTCAGCATGGAGGACAAAAAGGTTAGGAGCAACGGCTGTGTCACTGCCCAGCAGGCTGACGTCGACAGCCATCACACTGGGAAAATGACTGTCACATTACTGTCACATACCTAAACCTTCCCCTGTGTGCGTGTGTGTGCGTGTGTCAGACAGTGACGCGGGGGGGGGTCAGGATCCTGGTGTGACCCCTGAGCTGAATCGATAGCCGGCCCATCAGACCTGACAGATGGCAAACCTGAGCCTGACTCTCCACCAGAGAATTTCTACCACATCCGGCCACTGACAGACAGAGAACGCACCACAATGGCCCGCCCCCATGCAGCACCATACCTGCCTGAGAGTCATCCCGCTTTCAGACCTGCTGTGAAAACACCTATTTATCAGTTAATATAGTTCGACTCTAGATTCTTTTGCTATGTTTAAAAAAAAACATAAATTTTATTTTGTTATTTGTTAATAAAATCTTGTTAGAGGACAATATCTTAAAAATCTTGTAGTTTTAGAATTAATTTTAAAAACATTTTAAAAAACACTGATCTGTCCCTCCAAATTAAAAGCAGCATTGCTGTGTGGAGTATTTGTGCCCTACTGCTTGTTATTATTATGTCTTTGTCACCATGGCACATTTACCCATTGCTGTCTTTCTTTTTTTGGTCATATCCCACCCCTCTGTGGTCATTGCCCATGTATATATATCACTTTGGTCATTTGGTGTGTCTCTTATCATTATTTGGAGAATTATGGTCATTTCGTGTCTTGTTATTGTCTTTTTTGGTGTTTGTTTTGCATTTATTGGTTCTTATTTGAGTCTTTGCAGTCAGTGTACTTTGTATTTGGGTTTTGTGTGGCTTTTTGTACTTGTTTGTCAGCTTTTGCCATTTTTTAAATCTCTTTATAAGAATTTATTGTCATTCACTGGTCATTTTCATTTTTATTTTGTTGGTTTGACTCTGTCTGTGTTTGTGGTGCTTTTCAGTCAATGTACCTCTCTTTGTAGTCCTTTCATTTCATTTTTCAGTGGTTTTGAGGCTTTTGTCACTGCATAATCAGTCAGTGTTCTTTATTTTTCAATGTTTGTCTCTTCAAAGCATTTTTCCATCTGTTATGATTTTGAATCTTATTTTTGGAAAGTTTGTGCTTTTGTTGTTGTCAGTTTGTTTCTACCATGACTCACTGAGATCATCTTGCATCCCAGTAAAGATCACTGGTATTATTTTATTTCAGCAGTGGTTTTTTATATCTTTGGGGCCATTGTGTCAGTTTGTAGTCATTTTGCGTGCTTTTCAGTGTGCCTTATGTCTCTTCAAATTAATTTTCATTTATACATTTTTGTCTTTTAGTGGTTGTGTTGAATATTTGTGGGGGTTTTCTTCTTTAGGGGGTGTTTTTGCATTCATTTCATATCTGTTTTTGGTCATTTTATGATTTTTGTTTGTAATAATTCTGCGTGTTTGTCCTTATTTTGAAACTCACTTGGTGACTTTTAAATACAAACCCACCTCTCAGCTTGTTAGCTCCTTTCTGTGGTGTCAGTCACTCTGTCTGAGTGAGTGAGGATTAGTTTTTTGGCCTGAGCTACTTGAAAAGACAATTCACGACAAATATCAGCAAAAGCAACCCTTCACGCTGAGATATACAGCTCCTCACCAACACACACATTTACACACACACACACACAAACACACAGAGGATGGAATGTGCTGTGGTTGATGTGTGAGGCTCATTAACACCATTGTCTCTGTAAGGAATGGTGGACACAACAACAACAACAGCAATAATGACAGCTACATCCATCCTATGTGAGGATTTACACACTCGCTGTTAGAACCGGCGCCTTATTTTTAACTTTCAGCCAGCTGCACCGTCTGCCAGCGTTTTAGCCTCCTTAACAGAAATTTCTGCTCTTTGTTGTTGTTTTCTTTAAACTGCATTGTCCGTTAAAATGCATCAGTCTCATCTTTTTTTTATATTCAAATTACAATTTCAATGTTTTACTTTTTTTTCTTTAATAATAATGAATTAATAATGGGGAAAGTAATAATAGGATATAATTTTAAAACGTATCTGTCTTTGTATCCGGAAAAATATAAAGTAATTGATAGAAACTCCATATCTTATTTTGGTTTAAGGAAGATGGTGTTACACTCATCATTTCGATCAGAAATAATAAAGCGTACTCACCCAGATAACAGCAGAAACATGGTGCCATCACTCAGAGTCTGACAGAGCTAATATTTTTTTCCCAGATTATCTAAATAACTTCATTTGGAGGTCAAAATCAAAGTGACCCAAGCGAGACCCAAGTGTCAAGGCCTTCCCCCACAAAAAATGACCTTGTAGGATTCTTCACTTGCATTTTATTGTTAGTTGATCTCAAGCGGTGGGTGATGAAATTGCAGAATGTAATACCTAGTGAGAAGGGATTGGACATGCTTCATAATCCAGGTAGCAATTGTCCAACCTTCCAAAGTGATGTGTTGTCGTTCCTTACCAAAATGAAAAACACAACATACTCATTTCTATTTTTATAAAACTACTTTACAATCAGTATTTTTGAATTTGTTTGCTTTCCCGAAAACAATACCTTATTTTTTCTTCTTGATCTTTTTTTTAAAAATATTTTTTTTTGTATGGTTTTATGGTTTTACTTTTTTGAAATGAAAGCATAAAATACAGGTTAAATTATAAACTCTAAAATAAAATAAAAACAGTATACCAAAACACAGTCACTGAAATTCAGAAAAGAGAATAATGACAATGCAACACATTGTCATCAGTTGTATCTATCCAATATCTAGTGAGCATGAGCAGCATGTACTGGACGCCTAGGGGCCCTACACCACTCTGATGATGACCCTCGACATGCTCCACTGAGAAGATGGGGTCAGAGGTCAACATCAAAGACAAGAAGGCTAGTGTGCGTGTGTAGAGTATTCAATGGAGTAGTGAAGAGGGAGCATGGATAAAGATTCAAACCTCCCCAACAGAGCATTGTAAGATTTTGTTCTTTCAGACTGCTAAAACGTGTGCCACCTGCAGGAGGGAAGCAATGCTTCACTGGGAATAATTATTATTTCAGAATTTAGATTTAGATTCTGTTTGGGTTTTTTGGGGTTTTTTTTTTTCATTTTTCAGAATTGTCACTTTTTATGTTTGTAGCTGTTTGTACATTTCATCTTTGGAAAATAAAAACAGGACCATGTAAATTCATTACTTTGTTATTGTGTGTTTTAATGCCCAAATTCATCTGATTCAAATACTGTGTGATGGGAATTCTAGTGACAAAAAGTGAATGGACTGTTTTTTCTACTCTGCTTGAGCACTCAAACTGCTTCAGGATTTATTCACCCAAGCACTTTTTAAAATTAACTTTCACACACATTTAAACTCTCAGGAAAAATTTAACAGTAACTTGGGGTTCAGTATCTTACCCAAGGATACTTTGGCACGCAGCCTGGAGCAGGCAGGGACCGAACCATCAACTTTCCAATTAGTAGATGACCTGCTCTGCCTCTTGAGCCACAACTACCCCACAAAGTAAAAGTAAAAACAAAGAAACAACTGCAAAGCACTGAATGGAATTTGACAAACTCAGGGTTAAAGATAGACTTAAGGTGCTGTAAACATAGGAGGGGAAATAATCTAGAAATGTAAATAGAATAATGATTAGTAATAATATTCACCAAAACCCCAAAATTAAAGATTAAAGTGAATAAAGAAGGTAAAACCACCAAATGGGTTATTTTATAAAAGTAGATTTTATAATGTGTATTTTTTGGGCTATTTGCTCTTGCAGACTTTGACTGCTCCTAAAACATCTTGTTTCTAACACGTTTTTTTTTTTGTCTCTCTCCAATTCCCTTGTCTCCCACCCCTATAAAAAATACTCCCACCGTCTCCTCCATCTTTCCTCCCTCCCAGACTTTGTTGCTTCTAAAAATAAGAGTTTCTGGCCTCCCCTTCTGCTCCTCTGCCACCCCCCATCCTTAACCCCGTCCTGGTCTGCAGCTGATCTTCCTCGGCCGGACCCTCAGGTACCGGGCTAACCGGACGCCGAGGCTGAGGCATGCATCACTGTCAAGCTAAATGTAGAATCAGCATTTCTGAGCCCGCCAAACCTCCGGCTGGGCCTAACCCTTACCTGGTCAGTCCAGGGGAGACGCCGCGGCCCCTAAAGGCTCCGCACTGCCCTGGTATTGATTTCTTTCTTTTACGGCAGAAACAAAGAGACTTTCTCTGTTACATGATATATCATAATCACGTCATTTGTAGCTTTGAGTCCACAGATGTACTAGAAACAGGCCAACATTACAGAGAGAAAGAGAGAGACCTAGATAAAGAGGTCTGACCTGTCTCGAGGTAAAAAACTAATTGTAGCATCAGAATTTCTGCTCCATTTCTTTGAGCTTTCTTCTCGGCTTCAGTTGTATGTGTGGTTGAGACAAAACTAGTATTGTCTCAAAGGATCTGGATTAGGCAGACAAAAACCCACTAATTATAATGTTTTTGTAAAATGTTTAGCATTAGAGTTTAAAACAGAGACTGAGGAGCACAGAGCTGGAACAAGCTTGTTCGAGCTCTCAAGTTAAACATTCACGTTCTGGCCTTAGGTTAACCCTAGACACCATCACAAAGCATTCTGACCCTCTGAATTATACATCCCTTAAAAACCTCACAATTCAAACTGTGTAATTCATTTTTATAGACCAACGGCACAACAAAGGTTCTTTACTTTGGAAGCTAAACTGTTGGATGTAAAGACATCAAAACTCTTTCTTTCTTACTTAAGATAATAAATGCTCTTGGTCCTCTTGCAACATTTGTGAAATCATCTATGAGGAACCTAGGGGTAATTTTCGACCCGGCTCTCACTTTGGATGTTCAGGTCAAATCTTTGGTTCGGTCCTGGTTTTATCACTTCAGAAACATTTCCAACCTATGCCCCATTGTATCTCGCACTGAACTGGAGATTGTCATTCCTGCTTTCATTTCATCAAGACTGGACTACTGTAATTCACTGTTTACATGTTTAAACAAAAACTCCCTGGAGCGTCTGCAGATTGTTCAAAGCGCTGCAGCAAGACTTCTGATCAAAACATCGAA
>VUQG01013010.1:30087-48937 GCA_015106755.1 Etia nguti
GTGAGCACTTGTCCTGCGCCTTCACCTTCTTCTTACATGGCGAGAGCAATGTGTGCACCAGCGTGGAGATCAACCAGCACCAGCCTGTCTACCATCTCACAGAGGAGCATCTCACTCTGGCTCAGCAGGCATCCAGTCCCTTCCAAGGTGGGTAACTGCTCTGTGTTAACCAGCTTTTACTGCACTGTGACATGTTCTTAAAAAAAACCAAAAAACAAAACATGTGACGTAACATCAACAACTCACGTCGTCATGCTGTTGAATTTTCATGTGATGGTTTATAAAGGTTTCATGGTGATGGGCATGTTGCTCCTTCTTGTTATCATAGTACAGGCATAGATATGTGTTCTCTGAATTAGTCTGGAATTTGTTCAGCGGTCTCTTTTTAAATTTTTCTTGAGCAGATTAAACTAGTGAAATACATACAATTTAATGTGTCTTCTCATTGAATTAGATAAAGACTTCAAATGAACTGTCCAAGCAGTTGTCCAGAGGTATCACTAAAGTGTCTGTAGAGTAGCAAGACTTCATTCTAGAAGGACAGAAGTTGACCTTATGAATGAACTTTAAAGCTTTTAGATCTGGTGCACAAGAAGTTTCCCCAAAGTCTGGTGACTGGGAAATAATAAACACAAAAAAGAAAGGGGAGGGGGAGACCTAATAATGTCTCACTTTGATTTGATCCGTCAGACCTCCCCCTAATGATCATGAAATGAGCAGTATCTGTATTTTTTCAAATGGCAGTTAAATATTTTTTAGGAGGGTTGTTGCTTGTTGTTATCGTTAATTTTGTGCATAAAACTACGTTGTAATCCAATAAAAAATGTACCAAATTGTACAGAATGATCCCCTACAAATGGAGGAAATAATTATCTTGGTTGCTGCAGGAGTTTATTACTGAATACTTACTTACTTATTACTGAATAAAATTAAATGTAGATTCTTTGGATTTTTCTCTTATAACAAAAGCTTTATTTTTACACTGAAAACAACACATTATTGTCTTTTTTCTCCTGCTTGCCGGTGATAGATTATACAAATCATTACAACAATGTGTCTGCTGTTGAGGACACAAACCACAAAGGTTTAGAATTAACCTGGCTTTTTATTTTTATTTTTATTTTTTTAAGTTGATGAATTATTCAGTGTGGGGGAAAAAATGTCAGAGCTGTAAGTAAAATCACATTTAAAGTTTCTGCCTGTTTAAAAGTCCAGAGCCCGAAGCTATTCAACCCCACAGCCTCTTTAACCGTTGTTATGCTCATATTTATTTTCTTCCTTCAATTCTATTTGGATTTAAAGTAACAGGTCACTCATGAAGAGTGGCAACTTTTATCTTAAAATTACTTTAGACTGTTGAACGTGCATAAATGGATTTTAATATAAATACTAAAGGTTATATGCTCAACAAAAGTGTAGACTTTTTTTTAAAGGTACTGTGTTCGGTGCCGTGCCTGAGATAAATCATATGTAATCTTTTGTTGTGCTGTCTTTCATTACTCTTTGGCTTGCAGCCAGCTTAAATAAAAGTCACTCCCCATCCAAATGTTAGTGTAACGACTTTAATATACATTGTTTCATACTCGTTTAGGGAAGTCAATGGTTTGCTTTATGAATACCATCATTAGATTTAAAACTGTTATCACACACCCATCCTGTTGATTTTTCTATTAGTGGAGAGGTATGAGTGTCGTGTCATTATCCAGCTGTACTCAGTGCAAGTCAGCAAAGTATGCAAATGAAAGAACCGAGTGTTTCCTCAGCAGCGGTAGACCGCACGAATGCAATCAACTGTGATGTAACGTGTCCCCCTGCATAGAGATGATGCAGAAATTAAAATCATGCATGGCAAAAAAAAAAAAATGTTTTGTGGAAATTTGTCAAACCAGCCCTCATGAGGCTTATTTTTTATTTAATCTTTGTGCACCAAAAAAAACCCAGTTGGGTGACACATTTTCCCAGAGGAAAAGTTTGCCGCCTTTACCTTTCTCATTTATGGTTGGATAGATGTGATGCAGCTGTCCTCTTTTTCTCTGTACGCCTCCTCCAGAGTAATAATAGTGATCACTTCCTCCATTCACCACAGTAATTCCTGTACAGACGGCCCCTTTACTGTCTCTAGAGACCTCCTGAAGGGAGGTGATAATACCTCTCAGTTAAAGACTAGTACTTTAGATAAAAATAAAAAGACTATCAGAATTTAGCATGCAGATACGTATGGTGATGTTTATGGGGTTTGCCAGTTATTTAGAAGGATTATATTGCTCACCAGTCACCAGCTAAGAGTAACTTACGACTGTTTTGTTAGTCTTTAAATACTTAAATCGCCGAGATATTGCTATTTCCCATCCTGGTCAGGTAATTGAGGGCTCAAGATGACGTTCACAGGAACAATTTATTAGAATGATGCATTAATTTTTGTAAAACTGGAAACACCCTCATGCACCCCAGTTATGTGAACATGATGCGTACACCTGTCTCTATTGTGAGAGCGTGTCTTATGATCAACGCTACGGTGTGTATCTGTGTGCGGTTTCACCGCCGCAGTTTATATCCTCCTGGCTAACCAAGCATAGCACCGAGAAAGGGCTGACTTCCATCCCCCTTCATCCATCCAACCCCCCCGCCCCCCCAGTCACCTCTGCCAAGCTTGGTTTACTGCGCGGCAGAGCGCTCTGGCAGGCAGACCTCTCCAGGATGTGACCTCATAAAAGGGCGCAGAGTGAATGTAATGAACTCTCAGCCCATTACACTGATCTGAGCACATTTGACATGTCTTCAGGGAACCAGAGATGGACTCACAGCCAGAGAGAGGGGCAGGAGGGGTAGCTCGAGAGGGGAGGATGAGGTGTGGTGGCGATCGGGGGGGGTAGGGGGGGTAAACCATTTCCGTAATTGTGCTGAATTTGATCTCTCCTCCACAATTGGCCTGAGGCCTTACGAGCGCGTGTGTGCACAGCAAGAAATGCAAAAACGAAAGGGAAAAGGAGCAGAGCTGCATTTAATCAAGGTTAATGTGATCGTCCATAGCTGGATGTTGTCGTGCATCTCAACGTAAATAACCTTTTGTTCTTCTCTCTGTTGGGTTGTTTTTGCTGAGGTTGTGTGTTCTGTAGGCTGAAGCGAAACAGTACGCCGAGGGGCGTTCAGGGCTCATGTGTAGACGACATGTTTTCATAATTTCTTTCTTTTTTTCTTTTTAAATGCTTCTGAGGTTCATTTGACAGTAAAAAAACAAAAAAACGAATTCCTCCAAGTCACCTGACTTTGCCTGGTGAAGCTCAACATTACTTCCAATCTGTTGCTGTGCTACTTATCTTCCACTACCACCTGCCAGCGGCGTCCTTGAAATATCCCAAAGTGTTGGATCTGTGTGTCACATTTTTTTTTCTTCGTTTTTTTTTCCCTTTTGTGTCCAAACCCTGTCGTTTAAAGTTGTAATCCTTAAGATTTCAGCCCTGGTCAGTTTGATAACGGGCATGGTTAGCTTGTAAAAGCAAGTGTGGTTAAATGCTGCAGAATTCCTTGAGCCCCAGCTTTGTCAGAAACACAACAGAAGAGCAGCAAGTGAATCTGTTTAAAGTTGTACCAAAAAACAAACAAACGGATTGCCAGTCAAAAGTGAGTGTAATCAGGATGTGATTTCAAGTTTCACTTAAATAGGAAGCAGCTGTTTATCTTGTTCAGAAGTTAGGTGTGCAGCCTGTTGTCCTCTGTGGTTGCTCCTGAGCCTTTTCTGTTTCTTCCACTAACGACCAAAACTGCCACAGAATGTAATTGTCATTGTTTCCTGTGGCTCCTTCATGAGAAGTCCACAGCTGAAAGCTTTTGATGCGTAGAACTGAAGTTAATGCGCTGATGCATTGTAACTACTTTTTTAACCTCCTCAATCATTTTTCGCCCCTCGTTTTTTTGCTCAGGTTGGGTCACTTCGATCCTGCTATTAAAAGCTAATATATAGAAAAGCTAATATGTAAGTTTTAAAAAATTGCTTAATAGAAACGTGTTAAATGGCTGCTTCCAATAACCTACTGAACATAAATGGGACTTTATCGGCACACGCTCAAAGTGGCAGGCTCTTTACTGGAACGACTATTGGTGCACACTGGCTTTCTTTTTCTACCATCTCCTTTTTTTCCATTGTCTCCTGCCATTTTCCTATCATGGAAGCTGTTCTGCGGTCCAGCCGCTCAATCAATACCTGGGGACAGAGGCCATCGAGTCTAGTAATGACATACTAGGAAGGCAGAGCAGAGAGGGACATTAACAAATGCTCACTCACACACCCACCAAGCCGGTCTGTTCATAGAAACATTATACCCCCCTTTCCACATTTCAATGCATAATAGACAAAGAGAAAGGAGAATGGATGCATAGCAAGATGATGGGTGGTGTGTGTGTATATGCATGTTGCCAGTTGGTTTCTGTGCTCATAGGTATGCATTATGCATGTTAGTTTATGGCGCTATCTGCATTTGGCTGATGGATATTGGTCTGTTCTGTAAGCTGACTGATGGGTTCTCTCTGCCACTCTCATATGTCTGTGAGGTCAAGTGTGTTTGCCAAGGACTGGCCCCTTTTATAAGCCTCTGTTTATGGGCTCTGAGAGGCTGCTGCTTCTCAATAATTGGCGTCTGGAAAGGTCAGAACGCTCCTGATTCGTCCAGAGATGGCAGAATGACAATGAAAGGAAAACACATGTACAAAGAAAGCCGAGATGAATGATAAAGATGGGAAGAATTGAGTGAGAATAAGAACAGACAAGAAAGGAATCACAAGAGGTATTGATTTAGGGAAAAAAGGGACAAGGATTAAGAAGGACAAGGATGTAATGGGAAAACTGAAACTAATTTTTAAATGGAGGGTCATTGCAAATGTGGGAAGGAGAACTAAGGGAATTAATGTAGTTGTGGTAGATGTGATACAGATGCGGAATAGAAGATGCCCAAAGTTATGCTGACTCTCTTTTTTGCTGCTTTTTCTTCCTCCCCCTTATTAGTGATCCTCAGTCCATTTGGTCTAAATGGAACACTGACTGGCCAGTCCTTTAAGATGTCAGACCCACCTACCCAGAAGCTGATTGAGGAGTGGAACCAGTTCTATCCCATCAGTCCCAGTGCCAAGGAGAATGTGTCAGAGGACAAAGTAGAGGACATGGACTGGGAGGATGAATCTCTGGCCTCTGTTGAGGTCCTCGTTGGTCAGTATTTATTTATCTTTTTGTTTAAATCCATCATTTTAAGAATACCTTTTTCACGTGTAGTTTCTAGTTTTGTTCGACTGATTTTTGATCCTGAACCTTTTACACGTTTTTGTTCAGGTGGTGTGCGTATGGTGTACCCAGCCTGCCTGGTGCTGGTACCCCAGTCAGACATCCCTGTTGTGACCCCTGTGGGGTCCTCCCACTGCACTGCCGTCTACTCTGGTGGCCACCAAGTGCCTGCTTCCCAGCGAGAGCCCGCCATGTCTTTGGTGACACTCACCCCTCCCACATCACCCGAAGAGGCGCAGACAGGTAAAGACATAAGACTTCAGCCGAGTCCAAGTTGAGGATTTCTCTTAACATAGCCAGGAGAATTGGTCATCTTTTGTCAAATGGTCTGTTAAGCTTCCGCTTTCCTTCCCCAGTGGACTCTCACTCGGCTCAGAAGTGGGTTAAGATGCCTTCATCATCTGATGCGTTTAGCGTGGACAGAACAAGTCACCACGGAGGAAAAATTCCCCGCCGGCTAGCCAGTCAGATGGTGGAGCGTGTCTGGCAAGAGTGCAATATCAACCGAGCCCAGAACAAGTACGTGTGACATTGTGCAGAGTGCTTAACCATAAAAACTGCCCGAAGGTATGCCTTAATGGATGCATCACCTATCGGTAGAATATAATCTGTTGACATTGGGTTTTGCTCTCAACAGTTGAAAACTTGATTGTCTTCAGCGTATGATTATGTGAAAATGTTTGACAGTAAATCAGTGTATTCACTGGTATTCACTGATTATTAATTTATATCAATTAGAAATATCATAAATAACCACATTACTTGCACAGACATAGATGGATAGATAGTATTATTCTGCTACATATGCTACATTTATGTTTTGTGTGTTTTTTATTATTGATATAAACTCTAGAATTCTGAAAAAAATTAGACGGATATAATTGTCGGTAGTCCTAATAAGGGTTAGTTTACAATTTTAGGCCTTGGGTTGTTTTTACTATTCTACACCAGTGAATCTGACACATTGGGTGCACCTTGGGCTCTGTTGCACCTTGACCAAGCACAAAACGTTGGCTATAGTTAGCTGTCGGCTTGTCAGCCAAAGTATTGCCGCTCCAAGGAGGGTGATAAAATCAGCCTTGACACAAAGCTTTTACCAATCGCCACTATATGTGAAAGAAAAATATCAAAAAGTGGATGGGACTGTTCACATAAATGCTGCTTGAAAGAATTGGGGAAATTGAAAAGTCTCAATAGAATTTTGTTTCAGCTTTTTATTTATTTATTTGATCTCCCTAGGCGAAAGTTCCCAGCTGCAACCAACGGTACCTGTGAGGAGGAGCCAAGTGAGAAAGTGGGAACCTGGGATTTTGTGGAGTCGTCACAGAGGTCGTACTGCAGCTGTTCGAGGTCAGTCGATGTGCAGTACGCACAGGTATTGCTCATACGTGTGCGCTCAAAGACATTTCAAAGAGGTTACACAGAGTCCACAGGGCTTTGAACACCGGCGCAGAGGGCCTTAGTCAGCAAAATATCTGCAAGTTATATCTGCGTCTAGACTTTGACAAGCATATTATTCTTCACATTTTTCAATTTATCACTATTTTGTGTAAGTGACAGCCGTGGTGGGGCTGAAACCTCTGCTGGCTTGTGTGTTTCTGTAAGTCGGACATTTTTATTCCCACACTGACTGGAATTATTTCAGGTGGAAAGAATAGTTTGACCTCTGATGTAGCTGTTGAGGGTGGTGAAAGGAATGTATGTTTTTAGTCTGGACAAATAAGCTCAGATCATGTATTTGTTTAAATGCCCCTGGTGTTTTATCGGTCTGAATCGGCTGCGATTGTGCCCAGCTGTCCTTATAAAGTCTTCGCTAACCAGCCTTCTCCATATTTCAATTATAAGCCCCCATGGTTAGGATAAAATAACACACCCATCATATGCATTAATATAATTTTGCATGAACTAATCTAACACCTTGTAAATGGTATTCTTTGTTTGCTTATACCTGCAGATGGTTAATATTTCTCCTCTGTGATTAATATATAGACATTCTTGTCTATCACATTTTATTTAATGACAGCTTTTAGATCCTCATAAACAGCATGCTGCTATGTCTGCATCCCATGGTCATCATCTTCTCTGCCTCCTGACAAACTGCAGATACAGGCAGCTGTTTAATCCACTGAAACACAAGCCTGTCCACTCCAGTCTGCACATCTAACCAGTATACTATATGCCTGGATGCTAGACTGGTTTTGTCATATGAAGTCCAAACCAACTGAAAGAAAGTTCTGCTTTGTGGTTAATAATAAAGCGCTATCTAAAGTGGATTTGTGTGCATGTATGCGTGTTTGGGGAATCCTCTGCACCAGGCTCGTGCACCTTGGACTGCAGATGAGCAGAGTGAATTGGGCCAGTCAGCTGGAGCATGTTAATTTGTTGGAAAGCACCCAACACTTTGGCAACACATAAATGGGAAGCTCTACGTTGCCAGTTTTACTGTCCATTAGCTTTGTTTTGTAGATGGAAAGCATACGTGTCTGTTTATGTTGACAGCTGAATGTGAGGTCACACAAAAGTCTGGTTATTAAAGAGGGACACTAATGTGTAAGTGCTGCTTGTAGCGTGAGTGCTGAGCCATCAAAACAGGGGAAACGTATGAAAGTAAGGCTATTGATGATCCCAGTCTGTTTTCTTTGAAACGTGTCTGATGTAGGAGCCAGGTTTCCACTCTGGTGATAGCAAGCTGAGGTAAGGGAGAATGGCTTTTGTTGACACAGGTCATGGCCAAACTGGCAGAAGGCAAACAGCATGCATTCACAGCACTCTGTGAATGTACTTCATTAATTTCTTTTTGGCTGTCTGAGGAAAATAAAATATTGAAGTTTTGGAAGATGATTTTTTTTTTTTCATGTCATCAATTTGACTGTGAATAATTAAGAAATGTATGACTGTGCATTAGCCTTTGTGGTTTAGATGTTACAGCTTTACTCTGGAGTTGATCCGTGAAGTGTTCTCTGCTAATTGTGTTGGGATAAATTTGGGGGGGTGGTACTGCCTTGTTGCTCAATTATCCCATAATTGGGGTAATTGATGTTTTATAAGAGCAAGAGATGCGATGGCTTAAAAGGAGTTTTCACATGGGCTACACAACTTCTCGTAAAAGACTCTTTCTGTATGCGCGAGTGTTTTGCTCCTTGTCATTGGTACGTCACGGTCTCACTCCATTTCCCTCTTTGTGCTCTCCTGCAGATACAAATTAGTGAAGCAGCGAACAGCCAATACCACGGGCCAGGCTCAGTCAGCTGGCCAGCCATCCCAACCTCCTACCAAGCACAAAACTGGAGGAGAGAAGCCAGAGAAGGGTGACAAGCAGCAGAAAAGACCCCAGACACCCTTCCATCATCGCAGCCTGGCCAGCGACGAAGCCTCCATAGACACTGAGGCAACAGCTGGACAAAGGCTGGCCCTGAGGAGTCAGGATGGAGCAAGATTTCCTAGTATTCGCTCTGCAGATGTGTCTGCCATCCAAAAAGCCCCCCAGCTCCACAGTGGGGGTGTTAGCACTGGGCCATCAGAACAGGCCAACTCCCCTCAGCCCCCACCACTTAGTCCCCACCCTTGTGAACGCAGTGAGGAGTCGGGGGAGGGCATGAAGAACCCTTCGACGCCCAATAGCCAACACTTTTACCAGCCGCAGCCGGAAGCTTGCCTGGTCGGGGTGAAGGGCAGCAGCGAGGAGCAAGGAGGGCCAGAGGCTCTGAATCAGCACTTCCAATCCCATCAACCCAACCCCCACCCCGGAACCTCGGCCTACTCCGAGCCTCCTGAGCCTACCGTGTATGTGGGTGCAGCGATCAACCTGGAGGACGACGGCTCCCACGCACCATGGAGGTTATTCAACTTGCCCCGAAGGAAAGAAGCCGAGCTGCCCACGCCACTGCTGCCTGGAGACAAGTTGAGAGAGGAGGCGGCCACATCACAAGACAACCTGGTGTCGGTCACAGAGTGAGTGGCAATTACATTTCAGTCACTGTCACCATTCAGTGGCCTCTCTTTGGGAAAGCCAGCTATCCCAGCTTTCCTACTTTTTATACAGTGCCAGTGAGCTGCTTTGAAGCACTTTCAACAGCCCAGGAAAAATAGTTAAAAAATAACACATCTGCCTCCTCTTTCCTCACCCTTGCTCTCTCAGATCGCTGCCCCTCCTGTTCCTCAGCCTCAGAGTGTTTAGTGTAATGCTTAGCTACCCACAGCATGTTAATCTCCTGCTTTGTGACCTTTTGACTTCATACATCACCAGTATGCAGGGCCAGCACTACTCATTGATTCCTACACACAAACACAAGAGAGCAATGAGGGAGAGAGTAATGATGGGCTTAGATAAAGATAAAACACTGCTATTCTAATAGAGTTGGAGCTGATAAAAGTACTGTCTGCTGGTTGTCAGTTTGGCAGGTTCTGGAGGAAGAATTTGACTGTGTAACAGCTGCTAGTGAGGTATCACCGATAGTGGCAGCATGGAGGGCTAGGTCCAGGGTGAAGATGGACAGGAAGACCAGCATGGCCACAGAGGGAATTATCAGGGAAGTTATGCAATCCCGAGTGGGGCCAGCCACTTGGATGGCCTATCCTAGCTGTAATCCCCCCCAGCTACAGCTCTGAATATTGGCTAAGCTCTGACCCAGGTCACTGCACACCATCACCTTGCATCAAAGCTGGACAGGCATGACAGGAGGACAGAAAAACACAGAATTGTTGCTGGCAGGGAAGGCGAAGGATAATGCCTAAATAGAATGAGCCCCTCCTTTCGTGTTAAGCGGCCAGTGGTTTCCTTCTTCTCCGTGTCATCCCGCTCCGTTACATATGATGAACACGTAGGCCAGAGTCAGAGCTACAGAAGAGTTTTTGATGAGTGGTACCGATGCAACAGGTGATAATTCTGTGTGTCAGAAAGAGTGAAGAGTGTGAGCTGCCAGAGCCACCATGTTTTCATGAATCCAGCAGAAATGTAATTGTCTGACAGCAAACAGGATGCATTAGTTCTTCTGCATGACGGCTGTCAGAACCAGTTGCAGTCACTGCCATTTCTGTAACTCTAGTTAAAAATTGTAGCAACACTGTTACATGATATCAGACCAAAACAGAGCAGTTGGGGCAGTGCTCTATTCTTACCATGTTCACATACAATCCCACTTGTGATTATTAAATCATCAATTAGACTGCTACTTTATGAAGCTCTTTGAATTCACTCTAGGAGTCATTGCGTTTTTTGGGGGGTTTTTTTTCCCTCTCCAGGGTGATGTCTACGTCTAAATGGCCACTCAAGGTTTCCGAAGAACGCGTACAGATGTATCGAGCCAGGAGGAACCAGCATCTCGCTGCTGCCGTAACAGATGGAGATCACGAGCCTGAGGTAGACCCCTACGCCTTTGAAGAAGGAGATGTCAAGTTCACATTCTCCAACAAGAAGGATAAGTCAGGCGGGGAGCGGGAGCCAGGAAAGAAACACAAGGTAAGGCCAGCCAAGTGGAGGAGTGAGGAATGCTCCTCAGCTGTTAGCAGGATATCTTTCATATGATTCTGGCTTTATTGCGTGCTGTAATGGATGCATTATGCCAACCTTTCTTGTAAAAATGGCCCCTTTTGCTTATTGTTCTTCTGACAAGAGCCTCAGACAGTTGTACTGAGGCTGTAAGCTCTACCTTCTCTCTATTACATTTTCTCTTATGTCCATTTTTTTATTTTGATGCGTTCAGAATAGATTCTGCAACATTTTCAGAACAAAAGAAGCGGTACTTTCTGTGAATGCAAAATGACCTTTTGTACCAGTCACCCACAAGGCACGCTACGAACCAGCTCTCAGCTCTGCCATATGCATCTTATTTAAACATATATGAATGTTCTTCATTCTCTGATTTAGATTATAATTGTATATTTGTATAATTGTATAACTGTAATCTTTACAGTTATAATTGTAACTGTATTGCAATCCAGATCTAAAATAGAACCTCTAACTGTGACCAGAACAGTATCCACAACATCCTGTTATTATGATTAATATCCTTTACATGCTTTCTTGTCTTCATATTTGTATTTGTTTGTCTTTAGCTATGTTTGCACAGGACAAGTAAACTGACAGCACATAGTATTAATGGTTTGTAAGGTAAAAATACAGAGGTGAATGATCCTGTCCTGAACATCTTTATGATGTTGGTGTTTTTCTCCTTTTTGCAAAGTTTTTTCTTCTCTTTTTTTGTCATTGTTGTCTTCATTAAATTTCCCATCGGTCTCTTTTCCTTTATGAGATTTATGGCGGCTGTGCTGGTGAAAAAAAAGAAAGTTTAAACTTTGTTTTTTGGTACAGATTCAGGTGGGCTTGTGGTGTCACACAGACTGGAGATAATTCACAGATAAAGTGTAAATGATCATGGAAGATGAGATGGGTAGCGTGCACTCTTTTAACGGGCCTAGCTTATATAGCATAATGTTATGTCTGCAGCTTGCAGTTGTTTAGCGCTAAATTTCAGATTTTGCTTGTCTGCATCAATGTGACGTAAAACACACAAATGTTGCTGGTAGTTTCTAAGTCACATGAAGTCTCCCAGTAGTACTGATCCCAGATAAATAGGACTTGTTTAAAAAAAAAACAAAAAAAAAATCCTTTCCAGTCAATATAGGGTTATCTATTGTTGGTTTTTAATATAAATTCATTTTATACTAAACAACTTGTAACGGCAACTTTTAAATAAATGAGGAGTAAAAACTGCATGAATTGACATTAAATATAAACACTCGAAGGGATGTTTGAGGATTAAATGTGCTTAGCTGCTTTCCTCCGATCATCATCATGATTATAAAACTACATACCTGAGTTAGCAGATATTCCTATTAAAGGCAGATTATCACGTGACACTTTTATCGTGATTTATCTGTGGATTCATCACCTTGAAGCCCAGCTAGTTTTAATGCTAGTTTACCTGCTTAGAAAACAGCTGTGCGAGGCGGTTTGGCTGCTTTTAATCGCTCTTGTAGCCGCAGTCCATTGGATATATTACAGATAGCTGCAGTAACAGTTAGAAGAATGTGTAGTGGTGCGAAGCCTTTTTGATGGCAGAGAGTAACCACTTTATTCCAAGCCGTTCTTCACTTAGTTGCCTGGGGTGAAAAAGGGACAAGAGGGCTGATTTTAAGATCTGGGAGCAGGCGAGTTAGAAAATAGGCCATCCGCATCCTCAGCAACACTGCACTAAAAATAACAGGGCAACCACTTTCTGCATACATCCGCTTTCACTGCCAAAGTCTAAATGAGCAGGAAACCATTCCTGAATCACTATTGTTGTTTGCACCCAAAGGAACACCAAATAGTTAGCCTCTCCAATTTCCTTTGAGTTGTTGTGTTTTTCCTATTTGATCTGCCCTCTTCCTCCTTCCCCTCCTCACTGTATTCTTCTGCTCTGCTTCCGCCTCTGTGGCTTTTAGCTTCCGTTCCAAAGAAGGGCCACCTGTTGGCTGGTATGATTTTGAAAGGGAGATTCAGTGTTTGTGTGTGTCCCCGTCTCCACTGGGACGTCACAGTGCCACAAACCTAACTCACTGAACCGTTGAGCCTTAAAAAGCGCACTCAACTATTTTCCTTCTCTTCTGTCTGGTTACGACCCTGCTGCACGCCCCCGATATGTGCTGGAATGTGAGGGTGAAGGCAGCTCTCAGTGGAGTGAAGAGCCTCTTAAGAGCAATGTGTGCAGTGGAGCTCTTCCTCCGTCTGTCTGCTTTATTTTGTGCGTACATATTCACCACATGCTTTGCGTGTGAGCGTGCGCTGGTTATTTCTTAAACTAATACTTTTGTTGTCTTTAAGTTTGTTTTCGTTGTTGTTGTTTTTTCCCCTTGAGAGTCATTCATCATTGTAGCTGCAATGAATTCACCTCCTGCCTGCCAGATATTTAATCTAAACCTTCAGAGTCTCCCTGTGAAGGATAACTTTACTGTGTCAAATTAAAACTTAAATTAAATCTTAATGTGAGATTAAGTCATTATTTTTAATAATGCTTATTTGTCGAGTCAGTGGGTTCCGAGCTTAACAAAGACATATTTTACTGCTCATCAGACTATTAAATCACTTACTGGTGGCTCTTTTGTGAAACAGCAGGCAAACTTGTGAGATGGAGAAGAAAGGTGGGCTGCTTTGGAGTCTTTTGCCAGATGCTAAGACGCCTTCCCACCCAAGGCTATGCTATTGATAAGGGGTTAAGGTGTCTTTGCCGCCTATAGATTGCGGCCTTGGTGGGGATGTTGTGCGCTGCTGTGGATTGGGCCTCTAAGGGAGATAGATTAAAGCCTGCGTTACTCAGAGAAAACCCTGGAGCGTAATGAAATCAATGGCCGGGGCATAACATTGCTGTTCCCCTGCTCAAACTGCTCAGCACACAGTGTACACACAACATGCCACAAGAGCACGCTCACACAGAAGGCCAGCCCTCCCAAATATTGATGTCTGGGTAGGAGCCTAACAGGCCATTCCTTGGATCATGATTTCACTCTGGTCTGCACTGGAAATCTTATTTGCCTCAGCGGACACAAGAATCTACCGCTCCCCGTTTTGTCTGCTTCTCTCCAGTTTTCTCTTTCACTGTACCGCCACTTTTGTTATTGATAGGTTGAATTATTTTGCACATTGATTGGATAAAGTAGCATCTGGCTGTAATCTGGCTTTTAAATAGTTCTGTTTGTGTTTTTGTAGTTCATCCACTTTATTTGTACATTTTCTGAATCACAGCTTTGGGCTTAAAGGGTTTGACACACCTGTGACCATGCAGTAGTATGAGAATTTCATTGATATCAGTGCAATTTCATTTGAGAGTATTGTTTAATGAAGCTATGAAAGAGTGTTTCAGTTACAGTTCAGTGTTTGTGTTTTGTCTTTTCATCTAAGCAGCCAATCTCTTTTCTCTCTCACAGGGTGAGGATGGAGGGACCGGTCCATCAGATGGTAAGAAGCCTCTTTTATTTTCCAGCATCACCCCCTGCACAAGGGGTGTCCAATTCCAGGACTCAAGGGCCGGTGTCCTGCAGTTTTTAGATCTCACCCTGGGTCAACACACCTGAATCAAATGATTAGTTCATTACCAGGCCTCTGGAGAACTTCAAGACATGTTGAGGAGGTAATTTAGCCATTTAAATCAGCTGTGTTGGATCAAGGGACACATCTAAAACCTGCAGGACACCGGCCCTCGAAGCCTGGAGTTGGACACCCCT
Source organism: Etia nguti (assembly GCA_015106755.1). Taxonomy (NCBI): domain Eukaryota; kingdom Metazoa; phylum Chordata; class Actinopteri; order Cichliformes; family Cichlidae; genus Etia; species Etia nguti. The sequence goes on from VUQG01013010.1 coordinate 44,561, forward strand.
GCCCTACACACTCAGTTGTACTGTTGCTCTCAGAAGACCTACATAGTAACTCCAGTGTGTGCGTGTTTCATTTTATTATTCAGATGGATTTTGGGGAGCTACCACAGTGAATGAAACCTGTTAGCTACATTTTCCAATATGTCAATAGAAATTAATTTACCAAATAAGTAACATTCATTCTCAATTATTTTGAATTTAATCTCAGATAACAGATTTGTCATGCTGAAAGCAGAAGAAGAAAATCTTGTTCGTGGATTGAGTCCATTCAGGGAATTCTAGCTAAACAATCATAGCTCAAAGCAACATTTTGCCTTCAGTGGATTCTCAAACAGCCACCATCTACTTGTGGACATGAAAAACTAGAGCATAGAAGTATTTATATCTCATGTTTGTGTGCTCAGATCCTCAGCGTGCAGCTCCTCACAACCGTGTGGCTTCCACCAGCCTGATCCATGAGACAGACCTGGTGGTGTCCATCAATGACCTGGACAACCTCTTCAACTCAGATGAGGATGAACTGGCGGTCAGTAGAGATCTTGGTCCACACTGCAATGAATGTGGTTTGATACTCTGTGTATTGTGTGTCTTTCACTTTTGTGCCAGAGCAGTGGGAACTCTGATGTGTGATATTTACAAGTCATTTGTGTATGACTAATACAGGAATGACTTAAAAGCTATATTAACTAACTGACACTCAAAGATACAGAGTTTATCAGGTGGTAATGTTTTTTATTATTTTTCCTCCCTCTCCCTCCTGCAGCCTGGTTCCAGGCGACCAGTGAATGGAACGGATGGGATATTTGGCAACAAGGAACCCAAATCATCCATCTTGGATCCCGTACCCTGTATGTGTCCCTCAGTCTCCCACCACTGATGTCTCTCTTGCCCCCCTCCCCCCCCACATTAATGTGCCATGCCTCCTTAGGCTCCAAAGACAGATGTAGAATCAGATTGGTCACACCTGTGAGGCCCTTGAAAATTAAGAATTATACACTGAGGTTTTGCCAGAAGCCACCTGAGATATAAACACAGTATTCCCCTTGCTTAGTATTCGGCTGAGGTAAAAGGTATCATATCCTTTAATCCACTAAATCAAGTTAATGTTTTTACAGCTCAAACACAGTTGTTGCTCAGACTTGATTTGGCCACCTAGTGGTGAAAAGTAAGACTGTTTCAGAGTCCACCAGCGTTTGCTACCAGACAGCTTAGAAACATGCTGCTGCTGTTCTTCTACAGATTCTTAGTGCTAACACCAGAAGTTGTTATTGGTTTGTTAGTCTGAGGTCAGCTGCAGCCGAGATTTTTTATTTTTATTTTATTTTGTTTTCTTTCTGGCAAAAACAAAATATGTTTTCGTTGCTTAGTGTTAGGTTGGAGCACTGGGACACTAATGCAGAACTAGACCTTTTTAAAGATGCTGTATATTTCAGTGTGAAGGAAATTGGTCTCAGATCAACCATTGTCTTTAGTTTTATGTACAGTCCTGGGCTGTGGCCTTTACTTTAAATTGTGTGTCATCTCCCAGATGCATCTTACAATAGCAAAAATAGTTTGAGAGTTAGAGTTGTTGGATATTCCCTCAGCATACTGTGGCCATCTATTTATTTAACCTCTTCACCAGGGTTCTGCTGCAGACTTATCTTTATGGGAATGCAAGAAGTATAAAAAGGAGCTGCTGGTTTCACTATCATCTACCTTTGCAACAGCTGAGTTTCAACAGCCCAGCTGAGTTCTGAAAATAGTCTTGCACTGAATACCTAATGCAAATGCAAACTTTTCCTCACATGTGGGTGATATTCCCGTTAGAGGAATTAAAGGAATTAAACATTGACTGGTTTGATAGTAACATAGCTATCTATAGCTGCCTGTAACACCACCATGGCTGTCATATTTGATTACAGAAACATAAAACATACATCATCAGGCAGACTGGCAGGATGCTTAGTAACACTTAAAGCTAAAATTGAAACATCTTTTATGAAGCTATTTCCAAAATGCATGTAGTTACTATCTTACTAAATGGTTTGTGAAGGGCTTATTGAAGGGGAGTTTAAACATAGGATACAGAACTATAATTACTTTTATCCCCAGTGTAAGCTGTGTGATAACAGCAGTAGTCTTGCAATAGATGTTTGCCTTACACCTCCTGCACTTGTTCCTTTTCAAACACATTATAACCTCAGTCTGACGTACATCATTACCCTCTTGTTCTTCTCTTCTAGGTTCAGATCATCTAATCCAGATGTTTCCCACGCCTCCCTCCCTGGAGCAGCACATCATGGGATACTCACCTATGAACATGTGCAGCAAGGAGTACTGCACCATGGAGCCAGGCACGGGCATGACAACAGTGGAAGGCATTTCAACTCTAGGAGGGCACTTCAAGATTGAGGTGGAGGAGAGCTTCTGTAGCCCTAAGCCATCTGAGATCAAGGTGGGTGTGAGCTATTAGTGTGTCACTTACAACTGACTGACTCTGTAGGGTGGATTAACTACCAGAAACTGTAGATTTCATAAGTCAAAGCTGGTGATTGTTGGTGGATTTGTTCTTTAAAACTGCCGGTTGACCAAAGGATCAGAGACCGCACTCAGATTTGGAATCAAGGGGTTATACTTTAATCTAATCGGCTGGTTACCAAGAGCATGAATAGCAAGTTTTAGTTGTGATGCACAGAATTTTGAATTCATTGTCTGTCGTGCTTCAAAGGGCTCTTGTTGTAGGGTGAATTATGTATAAACGTGCAAAAAATCTACTAAAAAATAAGGAAAAATGATCTTTTTAAAAAGTTATTTTTATTTGCTCCAGTATCAAAGTAATCTAATGATATTTGTTTGTACTTTGAGGCAAATATTGCAAACGGGATCTGACCAGCTCCAGTACTGAATATCCTGATGAATAGATGAATGCCTGTGCATGCATCTGATTTCATTTTCTGCAGCATGTCCAAACAGAAAATGGAAACTGTAAATACAATAACTGTGTATCAGGTAATATCTGAATGTGAAAAGGAGCTGCCACAGGAATTGTTTGTTGGTTGCAAAGGGATGCTTGTTATTTATCTTTTGGTTGGTTTTTTTGTTTGTGGCAACCCCCCACCCCCCCACCAAAGGACCTGACACAGTGATGCCTTATTTTCTGTCCATTTTGCAGGACTATTCTTTTGTGTACAAGCCAGAGCTGTGTCAGCCATTTGTAGGGTGCTCCATGTTTGCCCCGCTGAAGACATTGCCCAGTCAGTGTCTCCCACCTATCAAAGTACCAGAAGACTGCATCTACCGACCAAGCTGGACCATGGGCAGGGAGATGCTCAACCCCGTGCCTGGAATGACCTACCTTAACAAGGACAGGTATGCTGCTCTACTTTTCTGTGATATTATTTGGATTTTTACCTTCAGGTGTGACTCTGTATCTCCTTTTTTTCTCTCGCTCTCTCTCTTTTGACAGTCAGTTGAACTAATTCAGATATGTCAGCCTGTTTGAAAGAATTGTTATGATTCAGGACTCTAATTGAGTGTGGTGTGCGTTTTGTGTGCAAGGAAGTGTGTACCCTGCTCTCTTTCTGTCCACACACCCTCTGGTCTATCCCTGGACACCACCTTAGCAGTCAGCTCAATTTCCCATGCATGGCTGCCTCAGGCGGAGCAGGGATACGAGTGTAAAATGCCTTCTTGGTTGAAGACGAGGATTATAACCAGAGTGGTGAGATGAGCCCCCACAGCGGCTCCATGCCACCTAACTGCTCATAGCAGCGTGCCGGCTATAGTAAATCTGTCAGTGCTGGTGTTGGCTACACACATGCAGCCCTGTTATTTTCCACACAAACATGGAAATTTATTTAAAGCAAAGCTGGTTTTGACCATTTGATTTCTCTGCTTTTCTTTAGGGCAGTCCACCCTTACATTAGCATGGATGCACTTCTTACTCTAGTATTAACCAATATTACCTTACTTTGTGTATTTGACTAATATATATGCATATTGATAAAATGCACAACAAACCATGTAATTTTCTATAAATAATAAAAACCCTTTAAATCAAATGACTGGCCTGGAGCAAATGCCAGTGTGTTTCCTCGGGTTAGAAATACGAGACACGTTGCTTTTCACTTACGAGAACTGCTGTTTCTCAGCTGGAAAGGTTGACTGAGTTACTTATTTATTTTTGTCCACAATAAGTAATTTTTTTAAAAAGCAGAACTAATTGCATCTGTGGGGTTATACTTTTGCCCGATGATTCAGATCATTTAAGAACATTTCTCTCTCGAGTACACTGGAGCATGACTGCAGATGTAGAGCATAACAAGCAAAGGTGGTCACTGTTTTTCTTTGCTGTTTTTTTTTTTTTTGTTTTGTTTTTTAATATTTATTTTTTGAGTT
>VUQG01013015.1:3906-17520 GCA_015106755.1 Etia nguti
ATCACCATCACACCCCCCCTCTCCCTTCTATATTTGCTCTCTACCCACACAGACCCCCCTCTTCTTGTCCTCTCCCCACTCTCCATTGGTTGTCAAGGCAGCAGGGCACCATGGCTCAGCATATTCATGCCGTAGCAGTCAGGCAGTTCTGCCGACAGACAGACTTACAGCAGGACAGGGAGGTAGACAGCTAAGCAGAGAGCCAAACAGGCAGGCTGCCTGACCATCAAGTGGTCCAGCAGAGGCAGGCAGACCTTAGATGTGTGAAAATGGGGACCTCGCTATAAAGATACCAGTCAGTTCAAGAAGCAAGAGTGTGATGATTTAGAAAAGTATCATAACCAAATCATGACCAAAGTTACTAAACTACACTCCCAATGTAGAAATTAACCTCAGCTACTAAAATATATTTTTCCACTTTATCCATTCATCAATTTTTTTTAACCTTTTAAAGCCTCAACCATGAAAAAATTTGCAGAAAATTCAAAGTTTTGAAAATGGAATGCCTATTGAACCTTTTGGCAATTAAAAAAAAGAGAATTAAATATTAATTTGCATATATGAATTTTAGTTTGTATCATATTTTCAGCATTTTTTTTTTTTTTGCAGTTTATTGCTTAAAAATGTATTGTGCAATTTCTTTAAGTTTTTGGGGTGGAAAAATGCACTCATTTTTGCTCCCCAAAACTCAACCTCCTAAGCCAGGTCATCACAAAGAGCAGACATGAATATACATTCAGGAGTGGAATGACCATCAGCCACCTCCCAAACATGGATGACATCAAGCTGCATGCCAGTTTCAATTCTATATGAAGACTGTATCATAATTACAACGTCTGTCTGGGTCTTTTCTTAGCAGTGCACAGAGAGTAATTTTTATGTAGTTTATTTTAAATTCTCTCTATCACAGCCATACATTCCATTTTGCAATACCCATAAAACTGCAGCAATTTAAGTGAATGTGTTGTCTTAGACTTTAGTAGGTACCTGTGGCCACACACAGCAGAAAAAAACAACAGCGATTACACATTTGACACAACAGTATCTTCATTAACACACCAATGGCTCATTATCTTCTGTGAAGTAATGTTTGGTGCTCTTCTACACACCACATAGATGAGCTGTTAGACAAAGATTTCAGGTTTTTACATGGTAGAATAGTTTGTAATAACAAAGTTCTCCTCTGGATAGATCCTGCGCTCCACCTGAGTCTAAGTCATTTGGACCTCACACACTTCCCATCAAATTTTAATAGACAAGTTCATCCTTATAGATATTTACTTATCTTATATATTTGCTTATATGATATTTACTTGGGGTCCTTAATTCCTAGCTAAGAATCATTTAAATAAATGCCACACCCTACCTAAATATTGTTGAACATGACTATCCTTTTATTACCAATTTGTACCAATCTTGTGATGGCTACTTCTGCTTCCGTAGCAACATGAAATGTCACAAAGCTCAAACAACCTCAAAGTGGTTTCTTAAACATGACAGTGACTTCACTGTGGTCAAATAGCCTTCACAGTCACCAGATCTCAATCCAACAGAGCAGTCCTCGATGAGATTACAGCAGAGAGCAAATACTCCTTATCTGCGTTCTAAAACAGTCACAAGGACAACCTCCCATCTTTCAGTGCTACACCCAGACCTCTTCTGTGACTCTCACCCAATCTGTCTCTACCTCATTTGTGTATGGCTCTTGCTATAGCACTTGCTTTGCATGCAGAACAGATAAGACATATCCTTTCCCAAAACATAAAGTGCAGAGACCCTTTAAAAACCAGTGTATGACAGAAGTAGCACAGTTAAATAGTGTTGCTGCTGAGGTCTCATAAACTGGAGGTGTAAAATCAGAATAGCAGGTCATTTGAACTGACAGTGAGGGAATCACCAGCAGTGACCCCCTGGAGCACTGAAAAGATGTTTGTGTGTACACTGGGGTAATGAGGGGAAATCTGTGTCAGGTGTACAAACAGATTCACCCAGACAGTCAAAAGGGACAGGCAGCTTCTTTGTTTGCTACACTCTGCCTGCTGCTAGAGACAAAGGTGGAGGATCATAAAGCACACATGCACATTTACAGCATTTCCCTGACACCCATAGATTACATTCAAGTAAATGAAACATGTCAGAGCGAGCCAAGCTGACCCACGCTGCCTGACATGAGAAGAATTCCAACACCCACTGGTCAGAAATGAAGGATTTGCTGTAAATGGGGGAAGAAATGAGAGGAAGATTGAAGAGGAGCATGTGGGGGCAAACATTAAGGCCCTGCAGTGGATTCAGTGACAATGCCAACAAGCTCAGAGCTGGAAGTGCTGAACAGTGGGTGTTGAAGATCATTAACAGGCAATATGAGTGTGAATATCAACAGTGCTGATACTCCAAGAAAAGCAGAAAACCGTTGTACTGTGTCCCAGTTCTATTGCACATTTCATACTTTATGCGTAAACACTTTACGTTGAGACATGCACCAGGGAATGCAAACATTTTCCACATCTTTGCTGTGAGAAGCACTGCCCTGTTTGTTACCCATCTTCACATCCTTCTAGTTCATTTAAAGTCAGTAGTTTTGCTCTTTAAGTTGAGTGGTAAGTTAGCCGAACAGCAGAAGGTGTGTCTTGTCTGCGTAGTTGAATGTAGGGAATAGTTCAGTCAATTGCAGCATTTTCTACATATTGACTTCACTAACTTTTAACATTTTATTCATGCTGAATGAATGATGTCAACTGCTATAATTGTTTTTTTCTCCAAGGTCATCGTAACCAAATAACATGTTGTGCTGTCTTACTGGCCAGGTTGATGTTGAGGCAGTCCAGAATATCATTCAGTTTTTTTGAGGACATTGATATGCGATTCTTTTTTGTTTTACTTTAGGTGGTAGCTTCTTGTATTTATAGTCATTGAAATCTATATTTTGAAGACCATACCTTTATTTCTTTAAGTTTTGAAAGGCACTGCCCACTGTTCCTGGTGTTACCTTTTAATAGAAGTTCACATTTGAACTTTCATCATTCTCACTGTGAGAGGGGGCATACTCCCCATTAATCCTGCTTTCCCAGCTATTTAAAAAGTGAACCAGAAAAGGCTGTCATTAAATTGTCAAATGCTCACGAGTTCTCTGGTTTACAATGTATATAAACAGTTTGTAGCTGTTTGCACTGAGTATAAAACAACAGGCAGCAACAGGCTAATAATTCATGATTCATCTATAATACTCTACTCGGGAAAAAATGTAACTCTAACGTGCCATGCAGAGGCTAACCTCAGTGGGTAACAGAGCCTCTAAATATCACAATGACAGCCAAAGGCTAAGATAAAATAGCAGCAAGGCAGCCATTCCTCCCTCAATATTAACCACAAATTCTCTAACTCCTGCTGCACTGATTAAAAGTCTTAAATGAAACTCATGTTTTTTCATGTTTCAAACCGCCTCACATCATGACATCACTACTTCACATCAAAGGATCATATCATTCTTGTTAGAGCAACCTTTAGCCAGTTGTGTGCATATTAATGGTACATGCACTGGTTCGAAGAAGCTTGAAAAGCTTGGAAAGAAAGAAATTACAATGAAAATTTGAGCACCATAAAAAAGCTAAGCTATTTTTACTTAATCGCAATTTGAGACCGCATGGAGCAGCATGCCTGCCTGTCCAGTAGCCACTTAAGCGTTAGCAGGAGTTTGTTACAGGCAACAGTAGCTAGTGATAACAAATTTGTACAGGGCATAATGTAAAACAACATGTTGTATTTATTTCATATTAACAGATTTTGTGTTCCCAGTCAAAAATGATCGTTCCATTAAGACTCATCATAAAAACTATAATAATAGCTATATTATCACTACTTGTTATGTTAGAATATTACAGTCTTTGAACTTGTTTTTAATGGCCTGTATGTCTCATTAACCTGAGCTTAGGCCTATAGGCCTTGAATTCGAATTCTAAAAAAAACATCATTTCTGGATTATTTTGACTATAAGAAATAATCAGCTGAAACACAGTATACTGTTTATCAAAGACTAGTTAGGTTCAATGTTACCATGAAGATTTGCTTTGAAACCATTAAAAATTTTTATACAGACACATAAAGTACCTGTTTTGTTCTCGGTCACTTTTGACCAGGAATATAATATAATTCTGTACGGAAGAAATTATCCCCAAACTACACTTGCTTCTGACATTTCCTGACATAGAGTGTAAGAAATAAAGAAATCATAATCTTCTGTCCGTTAGGACGGACGGAAGATACTATTTTCAGAACCACAAAGTTTGCTTGGTTCTTTTCAAGAATATTCGCCAATAGTTTTTGGTCTTGTGGTCATCCTTATGACATTTTCAGCTGAAAACCTAACTTGAGTCTCAGGTGGGGATAAGTTCCCATTCTTTGACTTGAATGTGACAGCAGGCTCAGCGTGGCCATCCTCTTCATCACTGGATTCCTCTTCATCAGTCATTTCTTGGTCTGGATTATATTCCTCTATATGTGTCTATATGTGTGTATTTGTGTTTATTTGTGCGCATATGTAGGTGCACATGCATTAATTCTTGCATGTGTGTGGATATGTCCATCTGACCAGTGGGGATGTACCTGAATTCAGTTATTTACACTAATTGTTATCTGCTCCATTCATTTCTAACGATCCTACATTTTTGGTAGGGAACACTAAGTGTACCAATATTCAGTAAAACCCACAACATTTTTATTTTTTTGTGTGTTGAAATCCTTTTTGTAGACAAAGTCATGTAATCTTAGGTCAGTCTGATCAAATTAATTACATTTTTCAGAGATAAAACTTTTAAATCAGTGAAATTTGACTGGAACACAACATGAGGGTTAATTCTGACAACTTGTGGCACTAGCAGCATATGTGTGAGTGTGTGTTTTTGGCTCTTGATACTGAATAACTGATGATGCATTCTTATCTGATTGCTGTGGTTTTCTCTTCATTACTGTATTTACTTGTAATATAAAGGGCCAAATGTTGATTTGGCGCTCTATGAATAAAACTGAATTGAACTGAGTCATAGAGAACTGAGATTCCTTGTGACTATAAATTAGGATGTATGTTTTCAACTGTAATGGTGTCAAAAATAATATATGCTCACTTTGTAGTTTTCTGAGCTCCATCTGAGGTGTTTTTAACACATAAAATAATGGATTGGGGTAAAAAAAAAAAAAACCTCAAATGAAATTAAGAGAAAATATTTTAACAACATTAAGTAAAAAAATCCTCTTAAGTTACAGATGCTTGCAAAATATTACACAATGCCAGTAAAATAGTCAGACAGGCTAGTTCACAATAGTCATTTTCATTCCCTAGTCATTTATCATAAGCAAAATGCTTTATTTTGAGACTTCCATGCCTTTAAATGTACATACACTATATTGCCAAAATTATTCTGTCTTCACACACACCAGTATTGTGTGAAGGCAGAATAGGTGTTCCACTTGGTTGAGGTCGGGACTCTGTGCAGTCTAGTCAAGTTCTTCCACATCACACTTGCTCATCCATGTCTTTATGGACCTCTCTTTGTGCACTGGTGTGCAGTCATGTTGGAAGAGGAAAGAGCCATTCACAAACTCTTTCCACAAAGCTGGGAGCATTACATTTTCCAAAATGTCTTGGTCTGCTGAAGCATTAAGAGTTCCTTTCACTAAAACTAAGCGACCGGGCCCAACTCATGAAAAACAACCCCACACCACAATCCCCCTCCACCAAACTTTACACTTAGAACAATGCAGTCACACAAGTACCATTCTGGCAACCGCCAAACCCAGACTAGTTCATTGTGGAATATTAAGTAGCAAGGAAATTTCATGACTGGACTTTTTATACCGGCAGTGTACATCCTATCACAGTACTGGTGAAATTCACTGAGTTCCTGAGAGACTCAGTTTTTGACAAGTGTTTGTAGAAGCAGTGTGCATGCCTAGGTGCTTAATTTTATACACCAGTGGCAATGAAAGTGATTGGAACGTCTGAATTTGGTGATTTGGATGGGGGAGTGAATACTTTTGACAATTTAGTGTAGATTGGGAAACCTCAACCCCAGGTTGACTTAAAAAGTTTACTTTTACATCACTGCTTAGCCTGATTGCTGATGTTAGGTCAAGTGAAGCCAGATAACGAAATTGTATCCTGGGTGGTGCATGAAGGAAGTTAATTTGTACCACAATTAATTTGTACTTGGTTTTTCACCCTGGTTCAGTCCAGACAGCAGAGACAGAGAAGAGTTTATCATGGGACGACAGCAGAGGTAATCAAGGTGAGCTTGTTAACTTAGTTCAGTTTAATGGACATTTAATAGGCTATCTTGTCCATTAAGCCATGAATGTGACAACCAAACACAAACACATTCACAAACACAGATAGTTGGAGTAATGAGAGCTCCTACAGTGAGCATTTAAGTCTAATGGGATTTTAAGTGTCTTCTCACAAGGTCTGATTAAGACCTTTTGGTGGAGAACTCTTTTTTTCTGCAGGGTCTTCTGTGCCTTTGAATTTATTTTAACTCAGTATAACATTGTTGGCATAAAATTTACATAAAAAAACCCAAAATACAATTGGTAATACACCTCAAAAATGGTAATGGATTTGTAAATGAATACAATAAACTATGTATTGATTAAAGGACACTGACAACAGCCACACATTTAGCATCAATGTCATGATCTTTTTCTACTTTATTTTATCCATATTAGGATGTTGAAGGGATAAGACAGGCAAGGTTGTCAGCCAGGAGACTTAGTTTCATGTCCCTTTTGTGATATTTGCAAAGCCAATGAAAAAGTTTATATAGTTTTATTTTCTTGCTGCTTATGTTTAGACATCAAAACATAAAATACTATTATAGTCTGGATTAACCCTTTCATGCATGAATTATGACAGCCTCAATCAGGAAGTTTTTCTTAAGTATTTTTATTCATCTTTAGGCATGAAAAAAATATTTCTGCACTTCATTTTCTTAAACATGTCCCAAAGGACACACTGAGAATGACAGGCTGTGTCATCACATAGTTTGATCATATTAAACTCAGCATGGAGTGGTAAAGGGTAATGTATGGAAGCCCGTTTCCGCCACTAAAAAAAACCAAAAACAAGTATCCATAACCCGAAATTTTGAGTTACTTTTCCAATCAGTAATCTGCATGAATGAGGTCACTTTCTTGTTACTCGGAAGCATATGGCGCAGAGGAACGTGCCCTCAAAACCAGATCGCAACAAATTGGTGCTTTTCGCGAGTACGTTTGCTGATAGTAACACCATGTGATTCAGCTAATAACACAAGGATTTCATCATTTGTGAAGCCATGCTGAAAATACTCAGCAATCTGTGCATTCATGACTGGATGTAATACCGGTAGCTTAGCTGTAGCATTTGTAGCTGAGGGCTTCAGCTTCCGGGTAACAAGGAAATGACGTCATTCACGTAGATTACTGATTGGCAGCGCTAAGTCGAAATTTCGAGTTACTTTTCTCAAAACTTTGAGTTAATAAGTCGAATTTCGAGATACTTTTCTCAAAATACAAAATACATTGCTGTAAAGGTATAAAACTGCCCGATTACCCCATTTAATAATAATTAGGATTTTTTTTACGGCAGCAGCAAGAAGGTCCTGAGTTTGATTCCACCACCTGGCCGAGGCCTTTCTGTGTGGAGTTTCTGTGTGGAGTTTGCATGTTCTCCCTGTGTTTGCGTGGGTTCCCTCCGGGTACTCCGGCTTCACTTCCACAGTCCAAAGATATGCAATAGTAGGGGTTAGGTTAACTGGTGATTTCAAATTGCCCATAGGTGTCAGTGCAAATGATTCTGTCTCTCTGTGTTACCAGACTGGCCACCTGTCCAGGGTGTATCCTTCCTCTTGCCCTATGATAGCTGGGATATGCCCCAGCCCCCCCGCGACCTTGACAAGAATAAGCAGAAGAGAATGGATGGAGGATTTTCTAACCCCTAAAAATCAGTCTAGACATTGGTAAAGCTTTATGCTCTTGGAAATAAAACAGCTTTTGCTTTCCAAAGTTTACAGCTAATTTTCAATTAATAATGATGCTCCAACCGTGCACGAGGAGACCTGGTTTTCAGTGGAACATTGCACATTGCACCTTAGCTGGAAAACAAATTTTATTTATGCATGGAGTAAACACAAGGGGGTCTAATTTCATTGTTTTTGCATTAGAACCTTATCATAGATTTGAAATCATTTTAACTCCACCAGAGAAATCTAATTACCACAAGAACGCTATGAAAAGTACCTTGTTTAATATGATGTTAGACAGCATAAAGCCTTGAACCTGTATTAAAAAGTGCTAGCATAATATAACTTTTGATAAACTTTAAATTTGTTTACTATAAAATATACATCTCTCTTTGGGCCCCTTTTTAAATTATCAGTTGAACGAAAACATTGCACAATTTTGCAGATAAACCCGTGTTTGTAGATTAACTTCATTGACCTAGAAACCAGTTTCTATATGTGTGTATCTCGCACACACTGCCTAGCTGTTACCTGAGTCTCGTTATTTATTGTGACCCAAAACAAGCCTAAATATCAATAAGGAGACAAAGTGGACACAGAAGAATGTATAAATGAATTAATAAATGTATAAATTAATATAGTTTAACATTTGTATTATAACTCCAAAAATATGTTAAACATTTTGTTAAAAAAATTCAAAACAATTTTTAAAAAATAACTATAAATATTTTATGACAAAAGCAAATTGGATACCTCTAACTAACAGTGGCTTAAAAATTGAGCCAACTAATCACTAATGTCAACGAAGTATGCGTGTATGTGTGGTATGTATGTTAGGCTGCTGTTTTATCTCACGGAATTCAGCAGGCAATCTGCTCTAAGGTTACTGCAGAGGGCCTGGGACCAAATCTACTCTGGTCCATTTGCTGTCTGTCCTTTTCCTTAGCTCTCTCTCAGCTTCCTCTTCAACTGCCCTGTAGTAAAAAAGGCTAAAAAACAAACAAAAAAAGTGCCAAAATTGGTAGTCAAGTCACGTGTACACTAAAGTGCTATGCAGGTTATACAAAATATACACTATATATAACAGCCATTAAAACAACAATAAATATACACCACGAATCATAAAATGAAACAAAGTAAATAATTCTGTTTGCATAACAAAAGCCAGACCATGTTGCTGAACTAAAACTGAAAGCAAGTGAGAAAACGTAGGTTTTTAACAATGTTCTAAAATGACTGAAAGACTGGGCAACCTTTATGTAAAAAAGTAGGTTGTTCCAAAGATTAGGAACTGCCACTGAAAGGGCTCTATCGCCCTTGCTTTTAAGACTAAATGTAGGATTATTCAAGAGCAGTTGATTCATAGACATCAGTACTCTGGTAGAAGCACAGGGCTGCAAAAATTCATTTGAGTAAGATGACAGCAAACCATGAAGACTCTTAAAAACAACATGTAGTTGTTGCATGATGTGTCACTAGCTTCCCAAATGGAATTTCAATATGCACAACTGGACTTCTTCAATGGCAAACTAAGATGGAAATGGCATACATGTTAGCATATATGTTATTTCAAACTGTAGCAACTTCTCATTGTTGCATTTGTGCAAATGCAACAATGGGAAAAACAGAAAACTTCTAAAGTCAAATAAAAGCCTTCGAGGTGGTGAGCCGCTGCCTCTGTTGCATTCGGAGTCAAACTTCTTATTAATTCTCATTCATTCCTGCACAAAATTAACAAAACCTGTTGTTCATTCGCTTGGTCACTTTTAGTGTTTGTGTGCTGATTCTTAAAGTGCTGCTTTAGGCTCTCATCTATGAGCAGATTGTGCAATAAGATTAAAGAGGTCAGCTGTAACATGTACTAATCAGGCTTTGCCGCTCTGTGTGTCTGTGTGTAGACTGGATGGGAGGTATTTGTGGTGGTTGGGACACAAATATGCAGATTATAATTTCCTCCATGGGATTTTCTTTTTCTTTTCTACGTATTTGGAATTTTTCCCCTCCATAACTGTAGTTTAGCCTTTAATTTGTTACATTAATTTCTAGTTCAGGTGGTTAGTTTGCCTTCCAGTGATTTCTAAATTGGTCTTAGGTCATATCATAATGACATAGGTTATAAATTCCGAAGCAGTTTCTTCTCTGCTTTCATAGGTTCCAGCTACATGAGGTGGTACCTGTGTAGGATTTTTGCTCTTTACCTTAACCTGTTACAAAGTGTGATATGCATTCATCCCACCAAAGAACTGCCTTAAAGCTCCAAATGTGTAAGTGTTGACTCACATGATGGTCAACTCAGTACGTGTGTGTGTGTGTGTGTCCCTATGTCATATTAGGTTGAGCAGCTGTTTCCTGCGCAAAGTTAGTTGACAACACTGGACCACTGACCGGCCACAGGGCAGATTCAACACTGTTTGAAGAAGCAAAAAGGAGATCATATTTCAGCTTTGTGTTTGAAAGATTGTAAGTGAATGTATATGTAGGTGTGAGTGTTTGTACAGAGTACAGACACACCCAAAATGATGGATTAGTAGCTGAGGTTTGGAGGACTGATGGAAATGTAGCATGAAAGCTCTGCCCTTAGGCGGAGATGCAACTGGTAACTAGTAGGACATGCATGGCGCAAAAATCTGACGTGTATATGGCTTATTGAGGCATCTGTGTATTCAGAAGAACAGTCCCTTTAGTATAAAAATAACCTTGAAAAAACATGGATGCTCTCAAACATACTTAAAATCAACCTTGTATGTATTTGCACAATGATAAAATTGTTGTAATTTGACCTCTATACATTATCACAGTGGATTTTATATGAAATAATCAAGAAGTGGTTGGTACAGACTTTAAACTTTAATTCAAGGTTTTTACCAGATCAATTACATCAACTTTTATATACACAGTCACAAATTTTCAGAGCCTCAAAAGTAATGATGGAACAGGACTGACTTGGCCATGAAGCCTGGTGGCAGAATTCTTTCCTTGGTCCAGAAAAACCTGTTCACAACATCTAACCAAGTCAAGGACACTCTCAAGTAGGCAAAAGTCTATAATAAACTGACACCTTTGTGAATGAATATGCAAATGGCTTACAAGACGCAAACAACTGGTTACACTGAAGAATGGGAATGCCAAATTAGATGTTGCCAGAACCATCTAATAGCCCTTTTCATCTAGTGCCTACTTGGCTTGGCTTGGCTTCACTCGACTTTTAGGGTTTTCCATTTGGTAGCAGTATCTGTTACCAAGTACATTTTTAGGACTCAACTGGGGTTCCAAATGATCTGAGGCGATCCAAAAATGTGATATCATCAGACTGCATGCAAGCGACTGGCTAATCAGTGGTGTCACTTGATGCATCATGAGAGTGTCTCCTTCACGGAAATCAAAACCACCAGTTTTGAAACCTAGCAACAAGGGAAATGGCTACACAACAAAACAACACCGTGATCCTCAAGTCTAGCAAAAAGCCATATCATATCTTAAGCAGCAGGTACACCATCGCCTTGACATCCTCCACTGTTGTAGTGTTTGTCTTGCATACAAATGGCATTTCAGGACTTTTGACCATGTTGCTATAAAGTGCCACTCGCACTCGATTGTAATGGAAAACATCTGAATCCGAGTCGAGCTGAGTTGAGTTAGCCACTAAAGAATAGAACTACAAGACCATGCACAGTTCTAAAAACAGTTTAACCCTTTGGTACATAAAACCAAGATTAATAAAAAAAAAAATATGCAGAAGGAGAGGAAATTCACATGATCAGAGGTTACCATATAATTTTTTTAGGCCTCATTCTTAAGTAAAAATGTTCATACTATGCAAACTTAGAAGTGAATCAGACCAAGGTCTGGCTGTCTTACAAAATTTAAATTGAATGCTACTACCATTACTATTACTATTATGACTACTAATACTAGTAGTAACACTGCTAGTAGCAATACTATTTTTACTACTACAACTACTATTTCTACTTTAAATTCTGATTCACTAGCCAGTGTTGGTGAGTAACGGAATACATGTACCGGCGTTATGTATTTGAAATACAAAATATGAGTGAAATATGAGTAACTGCATTTCGTTACTGTTTAAATAGGTGGTAATCAGAATACAGTTACTTTGTTGAAATAAATAGAATACACGGCATACACATATGTTAAGCTATCCCCTCTCTGTGCCTTATCCAATTTTGGTGATTAAGCACGGTCGGGCGCAGGTTTAGCTCAGTTGGATGAGCATGTAATCATATATCGCATGGCTCAGAGCGGTCGGTTCGAGTACGACTAGTGGCCTTTTTTTCTTTAATTTTTTTCTTTTTTACTCAATTTCCATCTGGGATTAATACAGTTTCTCTGATTCTGATTGCTGGAAACCCAAACAAAACACGCAATAAGAGGCTCTAATGTAAGCGTCCTGTTAATGTTGGTGGTCAGTTACACAATGGACCCAGACCCAGCAGTGCACGGGCAGCAATGCATTTCTTAATTGGAAATTCCGACACTTCATAAGAAGAATGGGATGGACGAAACTTCAGTATCTTCGATTGCTGATTTCGTCATTGTTGATTACAGTTACTTACTAGATCAGCCTTATAGCTCATTTAAAATTAATAGATTACATCTTATTGAATTCAACTGACTAAATCCACCAAGTGCAGTGAATATCCCAGTCTATACAGAAGAAAGAAAAAATTCTGCAGCAACTCACGATACAAATTATTATGGGAGTTACTGTTAAGTAATTATTTTTTCCACGCTGCACTGCTGTACTTGATGTTCGAGTTCTCCCATCTACCAAATCCCACTTTAACTCTTGAGACTAACATTTAGAGAATGACTCAGACCATGGACTCAGCAGGAAACAGTTTCAGATGATTGGAAGTCTTTTTTGCAACTATAGGAATTGCTCTCTGGTGGCCAATAGAAACATGCAGGTTAAATGGACTGGTGCTATTGCTTCACTTTTTAGATCTTGGAGGTACATCCATCTTTTATACTGTCTTTAGTTATATTTAGTAAAACCTGAAACTAGTGAATGATGAGATCAAAGGAACTGAGGGCTGTTTTCCCAGTGAATCCTATGCAACTGGACATTTTTTTTGCAGCCAAAGGAGTTGACCCTGATGGCTATTAAAAGCCCCAGTTTTCCCATTTTAATGTAAATAATAGGAGCACCAGTAGGTTAAGCTAAGCTCACTTCTTCTGGCATCAGTGTTAAGTGGAAGATCATTGCAAAGATGCGTATTACTGACGGTCAGCAGCAGAACATATTAAGCCAACTTAAAATAACTCTAGGACATATTTAAAGTCTGCGCAATTAACGCATCTGGAGCGCCGAATGACTCAAAATCCCTGAAATGTTTCTCTCAACGCATTTCGGACAGTTTGTCCAAGTAGAGTTACCTTCGCGCATGCGCAAATGGGCAGTTGATCTGTTAGCGACGGGCAGCTGAACCAATCAACTCAATATATAAGATGATAAACGCACATTGGCCCGCTCGATGAGAATTTTGAGTATTAAAAAAAAACCAAGACAGAACAGTCGACCGACATAAAGTATTATGCACATTGTGCAAGAAGGAATTTTCTTTTCACCGAAGCACTTCCAGCTTAAAATATCACATTGACGCAA
>VUQG01013018.1:2024-38805 GCA_015106755.1 Etia nguti
TTTGAAAATTTTTAAAAAAAAAAATTAAAAAGAAAAAAAAAAAAAAAAAAAAAAAAGAAAAAAAAAAAGGCCTTGGGTTTTTTTGTTGTTTTTTACTTTTTTTAAAAGGCACTGACCATATTGTTGAGTTATTAAAAACCATGGACTGGTGAGACATTAACACTGAGTCAGAGGAAATGAGATGTAAGAAGATCTTTGTGCGCCACTGTTTTTATACAAATGTGTTTTACAGGAAAATGAGAAACTCACCAGGCAAATATTCCCAGTTACATTCATGCCTACGCATGCTTATCCACTTACAGTCTTCCAGCATGTTTACAGAGCTATATATAGTGATCTCTCTGTGTGTAATGAGTGATAAGTGTCCATGCCCTGTTCGGACAGACAAACAGAGTTCGTGACCTGTTTATACAGACACGAGTGGAGACAGAGGAAATCCTGACATGGCCCGGGGATGCTAGCCAGCGACATACAAAGATATGGGAAAGCAGCGCGGGACAGACCTTTTTCATCCAAAGGGAATTTGTGAATCACAGAATGTGTTATTTAAGCAGAGGTAGCTCAAAATGACTACAGATGTAGCAAGGCAGAAACAGAATATTTCAATAATAAACAATAAGAAAAACAGTCAGCATCTATTTTATCCTTTAACAAGGCATAAGCATTCACTCGGGAGAATGGGAGTGAGAGAGATTGTGAGTAACTGCGCCATATTCCATACAAGCAGACATTCCGACACCAGCTGGAGAACAAAAGACTGAGGAGGATATGAGCAGGCAATAATTATTCCTGTCTCTTACAAACACAGATGGAGTGTTTGAAGAGCTGATGAGCAAGCAAAATAACCAATTCTCAGTTGACATATCAACTACCGTCAATTGTCCAAAAGAGACCCAATTTTCCTGAATCATGTGCACATCAAACACAGTGATAACACGATAACACGACTGTCTGGTTTGCTGCCTGTAGCAAAGTCCTTGGGATGTGTTAATAGAACATCTGCAAGAATGAAACCTAGCAAAGCTTAACCCTCGGTAACATTTTGTGCAGTTCTGTTTTTTTATTTCATGTCATTTTGGCTGTGCTGAATTAATATAGCTCATCCCCATATTTCCCATACAATATAATGTATTTATTTTTTTAATTTTAGAATTGTTGTCTCAGTTCCTTAAATCAGCTTAAAATGGCTAAGCTATGCAAAAACCTCCACATTTCATCCTCAGCCCCCCCCCCCAAAAAATGCCCCACTGAACATACAATTTTTGATCCCACATTTATCTTGACATCAGCTAACACATTCCTTTATGTTAAGATGTTATTTTGGACTGCTCACCTGCAATTTTAAATTTTTATATTTGCCCTCCAGGTGACGCTACTTTTTTACAATTCAAAGCATGCAGTAAAATTTTATGGTTTTTTTTCTGTTTTCCTCAAAGATGCCTTGCTACTGAAATCATAAGTGTGTGCAGGTATTGATGTTGAATTATGGTGTGTGTGCGTGTGCGCGTGTGAATGTGCGTACCAAGCTTACATATCTTTGTGGGGACCAAAAATTGAAATATTACTATACTTGTAGGGACCAACAGCTCTTATGGGGACAAAATGCCTGTCCCCACGAGTTTGAAGGCATTTTTGAGACTCAAAATGTGGTTTTAGTGTCAGGGTTACAATTAGGTTATGATAAGTTTTGGCTTAAGGTTAGGATTAGGCATTCATTTTTGATGGTTAGGAGTAGGGTAAGCATTATGATGGGATGTCCCCAGTAATGATGAGTAACCTTTCAGAGCTTCAAAGATGTTTCAGCAGCAAGAAATAAACAAAAAATAATAAAAGTTGACTTTTTGAAAATTTGATTCTTTCTCAGGCAGTTTATGCAGCTGCACTGCAGCTATAGTTAGAAGTATGAACAGTAGTGCAGGAGCAGTCATTTTGGAGATGGCAAGACTTTACAGCACACTGGAGGCACTGGAAATGATCGTGCACTGAGTGTGAAGAGGGCACCTCATCCTCCTCTGAGGACTCTGAGGCGGACATGGAGGAGGCCTCAGAGGTAGAAACAGACCAGCTGGACTCCAACTCTGACTCATCTGAATGTGAGAGTGGAGACGAGATGGCTGAAGCAGTGACAGGATGGACCTCTCCATCTCTATATTTTGGTTATCCCCATATTTTGTCTCCCACAAAGACTGCAATGGTCTGCTATGTCCCAGCACCCAGAGGTTTTACCCCGGGATCGACACACCATGCCACCAGCTATGCACTGCTGCTGAAGGATGAAATCCTGCAGCAAATTGTGGCTATGAGAAATCCCCATGGGAAACACTCATGTGTTTCCCATGCGGAAAGGAGGAACTGCAGGCTTATGGAGAGATGCTCATTTTGGACGGTGTTCAAAAATAATTAATCAGTTCCAATCTGCAGGGTGCTGCTGCAAGCCCCTTTCATCAGCAAATGTTAAGGGCAGTGTGACCTTTGCACAGACAGAAAGAGAAGAGCTGGCAGCACCACATGGAACGCTTACAAGCAAAGATCAGTCTGTCCAGCAGCCTCTGCTCCATCTCAGCTGGAGTCCCTCTTCTTTAAAGGGTTAAAATCCAAAAACTATAATTAATACTTGATATTTTTTATTTCAGGCTGAAGTAGTTTTTGCGTCATTTAAATTGGAAAAAATATTACTATATAATACTTTACAGCCGTTTGTTTGTGAAAAGGTGGCATTGTTTTCGTTAGGATGAGTTTTTGTAAAAATAATTCATAAATAAAAATCTGACTGTATAAAAAATGAAAATGCATGAAAATAAATAAATATAATGATAATCTAATCCTTGAAATGTAGTTTATAAAAATTATTTTAGTTTTTTTTGGTTTTTGCTATTTAAAAAAAAGAGTGGAGCTATGCAAACATAATGGCCTTTAAAGGGTTAAAATAAAAAGAATGATGAATAATTTTTTATACATTTCAGGCTGAAGTAGTTTCGAAGACTGAGTCATTTAAAGTAGAAAAAAAAATATTACTCTATAATATTTTTACAGCGGTTTTTGGGAAGGTGCCATTTTGTGGCCTTAGGGTAAAACTAGTCAGTTTTTTTTAAGGATCATCTAAGGATTAAAGCATTATTCAATATGAAAACAAAACACACACACCTTTACACAGACACGCACATGGACACACAAACACTGAACTTCAAAGTGTCCTTGATCCAGGAGAAGGTCAAGAACAGGCAGCTTTGCTGCTGTTTGATGTAGTGACCTGCACGGGGATCACTGGACTTAGAGTGGACTGGTCAGTAAGTGTGTGAGAGTCTGTGAAAGAGTAAAAGAGAGAGAGAGCACGTGTGTGAGAGTGTGTGTGTGTGAGAGAGAAAGGGGGAGAGAGAGAGAGAGGATTATGGGGGGTTGGGGGGGTAACAAGCTGCCCAGTCAATTAAAAAGGGAGTAGTGAGATGGAAAAAGAGATGGAGATAAAAGCGCGGTGCAGGGAGGTGGTGATGATAGAAGGTTTTATAGGATAAAGGGACGCAAAGAGAAGTCTCAGAACCAAACCGAGGGTCACAGCTTTTAACCCTCTGTGTCACCCACATACACACACTGAAACTGCTTTACAAACAGAAGGGAAGACAGAGATGTACAAAAGTCAGGAACCCAAATTTTCTCTTGTGTGGACAGTCACTCACAGGTATTGGTCTTAGAAAGTGACAAAGTATGCGCTGCCTTGGGGACTGTCAGGTATTAACTTGCATAATTTTTTTATCCTGACCATCAACATGGATTGTGCCGACAGCGCTGACATCAGCTCTGACTGCTGAGATTAGTACCTATCATCCAGCTTCCCTCAGGAGGAGTGTGGTACCATGAGCAAACATCAGCGAGAACCAATGAGAGCTGGTAGGATGTGTTTTCATGATTCCTCCTGCTTCTGTGCATGCAGGACAAAGACAACAATACAACGCCCCCCCCCCCGCAAAAAACCCAAAGCTATCCCAACTTTTTGTGCAGTAAAGCGTATGTGCTGCCTTAAATATGGACTATATGTGAAGGACAAATAACTTGATTCTTAAAATATGATGTAGTATATTCTGTCCGAACAAGCTGAAAAATTACTACCACACAAGGTGGACGTGAACCTGCTCAAACTGATGGATGTAGTGATTTTCTTCATGTGGCAATTCGAAGTACTGATGTCTTAAAAACCTTACTGTGTTTTTTTTTTTTTTACTTTTACCACTGTAGAGTCTATACATGCAAGCTTCAGCACCTGCAATATAAAGTGGCTACGTCTTGTGCACATACAAGCTTCAGCTCTCACCTGATTGTATGACTACGATATGCAGCTGAAGTCTCTCTGGGGAGTAACTGGACCAGGTGTTGACAGAGGCAGACAGCCAGTCCAGCAGCTGGCCCATATGTTGTCTATAGAGCTCCATCACCGAGTCCAAGCCTTGCACCCTACACAAGAACTGCACACTCTCCAACACCTGAAGAAGAGAGGGGGTAGGTGGAGCAAAATTATGTCAACATAAGTTTAGACTTCAAGGTTTACTTGAAATCATGAAATGTCTATTTATTAAAAAAAATAAATCAAAATCAAAATCAAATAATAAACAGCAAACAAACAAAAAAAGCAGAACTCTGAGCGGGAGTAAGGCTTAGCAAAGATGAGACAAAGTGATAAGAGAATTATTTCAGCTGAACAGCTACTGGTTTCCAATAATTCCAGGAATTCGGGTGAGACACAAAAGCATCGTGTGAAGCCATGGGAAGAATAACACAGCAGACATGACAGGGTCTCACACAGACAACCACTCAAAAACTAAAACCTAGATACACAGGATGTCACAAAGGCACAGGAACTGCCAGTACATGCACACACACATCAATAAAGCTGAGCTCAGAGGAAAGAGAAAGAATGAAAGATAAAAGGGATAGTAAATAATTAGCTGGCTTCTTAGGGCAGGGAAACAGACCTATGGGGCGCTTAATAAGTCCCGTTGTAGTCCCTTAGGGATGGACGGGGACAGATACATTGTTTGAGTCACAAATCGGCTCTTTCAGAAGAGAGCCAGACAACCCTGAGCTGTCTGCTGATGGGAAAGACATGCCCCTTTTCTGGGAAAACAAGTTCTTCTTTTCCTCTGGGTCCGGGAATGCCCAAGGCCATTCTCACCATTCCTCTCTTTCTTAATCCATTCCTTCCCATCTCTTCTCTACTCGCTGCTCCCTGTGTGAACATACACACTGATGCAGACAGACATAAACACACAGTCACACTGGTGGCCCGTGTGGTGTCTGGTGAGCATCTGTGCCAGTTCCTTCCCGCTCCTCTCCCTATCATTAGCCTACGACTGGCGACAAGAAGTTAGATGACATGTTGACCTCAGATGCCACTTGCTTCACTTGTCACTGGTCCTGTTTGTGCTTGGCATGTGGAGGCTGACCACAAGATGAGAGGTCATTTATTACCTGGATGTGAGATGGCTTTTTTTTCCACCTGAGAAGGCTTTATGGAACTAAACAGGGCTGCACTTGTGACACAAACCAGTGTCACAAGTGCAACACAACTCATCCCCCTTCACCCCTATTTCTGTCAGTTTCTTTCATTCTCCACCTTTCCCCCGCCTCCTTTCCACAAAGACTGGATTTAAAGTTCCACTCCAAAGGTGCAATTTCAGCTCCCATGGCTAAGTGGGTAATTATACAGTTTGAGCCCATGTAAATGCTTACATTCCTCGGATAGCTCTCGTGTCATAAAACCTGCTTACCTTTCTAGTAAAAAAAATTAAAGGGGAAAAACAACAAGTGAAGGGGAAAATTGTGCAATTTCAGAGCAAAATGTAGATGAGAGAGCACTGCAGGAAGGATGGATCTGGACCTGTGACTTTGTGATGTGGATGTTTTCTTACCTTTTCGCTCAGCTGTGGCTCAGTGGAGAAGCTCTGGACAGCGATGAGCACTTGGAGCAGCTGCAGGCTCACTGAGCTGCAGTCTGACTCACACTGATGCAGCAGCACATCCACACACGCCAGCAACTGCTCCAAGTACATAACCTGTGAAAGGCGTGGTAGGAATGCATTATTATTAAGACTGTCTTTTCTTTGTGAATTCTAAGAGGCAATGCCGCTTTTTTAACCAGGTGACATCATTCTGGAACAACTAAATGACCGCTTGTCTCATGTTTCCTACCAGTAATAACAGACGAACAAGATACACAGTAACACAGAGTGAGAACTTTTTTCCCCTCATCTGAAAACAGACGAATGTGTGTGCGATTGCTGACACTTGTCAGGCAGTGTTGTGGTGAGCTCATGTTTAGACAAAGACCTGCAGGTCAGACTAATTTCCATGCCATCACTGGGACCGTGGCCTTTTTTTCCCCTGTTTTCACACAGCCTGTCATTAGGGTGTCATGGGGGCAGAGTTAGAAGGAGAGTGAGGGGTGGAAGGTGTAAGTGTGATTGAGAGTGTGTGATTTTGTATGAGTTGTTAAGAGGCAGAGTGCCCTCCAGGTGTTTGCTTTGGTCTGGTGGAAGACCGGTTGGGTTTTGGAGTGGTGGTGGTGGTTGGCTGACTAGCACTAGGTGGCGCACTCTCTTTTCCCAAATTTGAAGCCTGGGATTAATTTCCAAGCAATCAGGGGTTACAGCAAAGTCATATAGCAATGCAAAAATAGACCAGAGCAAACACTTAAACACAACTCGCCTGCTGAACCATGCACTGGTCTTTGACTGCATTTCTCACGTCATTGACGGTGGGGATCCCTTCTTATGACCGAGCTTTTCACTGCCACATACTCACAGCAGGGGCACCAGGGAAGCAGTAGTGGAAATAACGCGGCACACACATGCAGATGCTGCATATTAAACATTCGCAGAAAACAACGATTAGGGCTGGCCAAGAGTGAGGGAGCGGAAAAAGTGGTGCGGTGTAATGACTAGGTGGACACCTGGAGCAGGTTGAGATACACCTGGTTTTATTGGCCTGGGCACGTTCCAGGGGCCCTCGTCACCTCGCGTACGTGCATCTGTCCACCGCTGGATGAATCACTTACGATACTCCTCTTTACGAAGTTATACTACGACCTGGAATTTCTATCCAATGGGGAACCCCCCCACTCCACCAACAGCTACCAACATTGCTATAGCAACAGAAAAACAAACACTGGGAGTAGATGCAATGTCGACCCTTTGCAGTGAGTTTAAAGTTGCTCTCGTCCCTTTTCTTGCACTCTTTGTCTGCCCTTCAGTAGAGCAGTGAGCAGTATCCAGCTGTCGCTGATGACAAGGTGCAGGCACACAGGAGACTCGCTAATGTATGAAAGTACGCTTGCTTATTCAGCAGAATAGTTGATGCTGCGACATTGCGAAGCTTCTCCGTGTGCAGACAAGATGAAAAGACCTTTCTTCTAAAGCCTGGCTGTGAAACTCACAGAGCTCTTCCAGCTCTAACTATCTTTACCAATCCACACCAGCCCTGCAGATGTGCTGATGTCTCTATCACCATGGCAGCCTAAAACACAGGGACACCACAGATGTGCAAGGTGTGTATGATATGATCCACTGCGGCCATGTGGGAGTCATAAGAAAACATAAATTTCACATCTGAACACGGTGGCTTCTGTAACCACCCTCTTTCATGTCCGCTCAAGCTCCTGAAATCATCTTCAATTTATAACCAAAGCTTTTTCTGTTTTTCCAAGAAGCATCTGTCATTTATTTTTGTGAGTCGTCCTACCCCCCCCTTCTCAAAATAAAGAAAAGAAAACACAGCTGAAAGAGCCTGTGAGGTTATGTCGTGCAGAAGCATCATATATCAGCTCCTCACAGGGCCTTCAAGTCTGCCTACGCTCACTTTGAAGTTTATTTATCTTTAATTTCTTAACAGGCTTCATTGTGTTCAAGTCAGACTTCACCTTCTCCTTTCTCTCTGCCTCTGGTTCAGGTGGCACATAACTCTCTGAAGAGTGCACTTATATTTTAAAGTCCTTTAAATGTATATATTTATAAAAATTAAGAATAAAATAAGGTACTGAGTGTGCCTTACTTTCTATGCTGCCATTGTGCCTGCAGGTGAACAAACTTTTATCCAATAATAATCAAAAGCAGGTCAGTCTAAAGATATTCAGAGTCAGCATTTTACCGCAGAGAGAGATCACCGGCATGTTGAATGCAGGTGGTCCTGTCTCCAGTGGTGTTATTTACAGCTACACGGAGATCTGGCCCGTCTCCATGCTATGAACTCTGCCTGTTGTCAAAGAATGTTGCAGGTGCTTTGTCTCTGCCACCTCCCCTGAGCAGTGCTCTGTGCTTTGCCCTCAGAAACAGAGGAGGAGAATGACAGAGTAAGATAGATGGAGAGACAGACAGAGAGGAAGCAGAGGTCTCCCTGCATCTGTGCGACAGCATGTGACTGTCCCATCCGGTTAATTCTTTTTCTGGTTGACCCCACCAGACAGCAACGAAGGAGGACAGAAGGAGGTCAGTTTCCGTATTCATTTATCACCAGCCTTGACCAGTCAGGCTTTGAAATTTCAGGGATTCCCTGAATGGCATGGCTGAACCGCAGTCTGGCGCTAGGAGCTCGCCTGGCAATTTAAAAAAACAAAACAAAACAAAGCCTTTGCGTTGCCTTGCCTGCTCAGAGGGGTCACAGCAGTCATCCTGGGGTCACATGAATTAGTGGATTTTTGTTATTATTATCTCAAGGAGGAAATTCTTGCAGGGCACTATGAGAAGGGATGGGGTTATGGGTATAGGTAGGCCCGTCGTGCAGTTATCTGGCAGACAACTGTTATTGTGAAAGGGAAACATATTTGGCGTTAGAGGAAAGGAAGCATGGAAGTGTCTGCTCCGCACTCAATAGGAATTTTCCTCTTATTTACAAAGAAAGCCCAAATGTATTTTAGTCATTTCAGAGATGTGCGAGCACTGCAGGAACACAGTTCATAGTTGTGATTGAGCAGAGGCGGTGCCATCAAAGATGTGTAATGCTAGATTTGAAAAACACCATGTGGCCCTGAGTGTCACCTTAACAGACTTGGCATTTTGGAGAATTCCTCCACAGTGAACCCCCTGAACTCACCCCATACAGTAGAGCTATTGAAAAGTCTTGAAGAATCTCACCTTATCATCAAACTTATTTCCATAACGGACAAATTACACCAGAAATATATACAGTACACGATTGCTGCAAAGTCACTGCCAATAATAAGAGTGCTAAGGTACACAGAGAAAGCAGAAAATGACCCTTTATGACACTGCCAAGATCATCTAACAAGACTTTAAGAGAAACAGCTGGTGCACACAGACTAGCTGGGATGGGGAAAATCAAAACATGGCATCCTGTGAGGGAAGGTAAGCTGTCATCAAAACAAGTGTGATTTTAATGTTTTAACTTTTTCAACGTGTTCCTCCCTTACCAGTAAACTTCATACTGGAAATAAGCTAAAAAACAGTAAGAGGATGTGTTTGTAGTGGGTGAGCAGGAGGTACATGGCATTACTGGAAGAACAGTCATACTCAGGTAAATAAGTTCAAAACAGGCCAACCACAACGAAACCCGAGCTTCCCTCTGCTGACCTGTTGATATCCCTGGCACACATCGGGCTGGGCCAGAGCGTTGGCGACCTGCTGGATGTGTGGTTTAAGGAGGGGCCTGGAGCATCCTCCGAGCAAGGCAGCCAGCACCATGAGGGGGGCCCAAGGGTGGGAGGAGGAGTATGGGCTTGCCACATGATCCAGCAGCAGTTTGAGGAAAACAGGTGGAGGGACAAAGGTCCCTATCAGTTTAGCAGCTGCCAGACACTGAAGGTGGAAACAGAGAGGAAGAGAGTCAAGAGCAGAGACCTGAGGGAGTGTCAAGGATGATGAGGAGAGGAAGTCATTCTTTCAATTTTCCACACATCAAAGATCAACGTAATCCTCATATGCAAACAGGTGCATCCCAAGTCCTTGAGCCCTGATTGGCCCAGTTTAAATATAGGAGCATGTTTAGAATGACATGAACAATAACTGCTGACTCAGCAGAAACAGTGCTATTTTGCAGTCTGTGTAGATGTGAAATTTACTAATTCCACACCAGATTTAAAACAATAAAAAAAAATTTTTTAAAAACTAATATCTGCTCTACTTCTCTGGTACTCACGTTGCTGACTACGTCCCTCTCGCTATCTGTGCAGGCCCGATAGAGGGTGGCCAATAGGGCCGGCAGGTGCTGGATGCAGTGGTCCTCGGCGTGGAGCAGCAGCACTGAAAGAAGCTGAGAGGTCTTGACCCGCGTTGGCACCAGCCAATCGGTCACATCGTGTGTGATAGCCGGTACCAGCTTCCCCAGATTTCTCACAACCAGCTCTCTGCAGCCCAACCCTGGACGCTCCACTGCAAGAGAAAAATTCGCCTAAGCATACTCCGCCACTGTTTGTAATCTGTATTTTCTTTGGAAAAACCTGTGTTCTCTGTCTCATTCACTTAGCATCAAGATGGAGATTTGCAACAGAAAATAGCAGATAGTAGAGAGAGATTTGCTTTACACATTTACTGAACACTCTGCAGGATGGTAGGTTGTGATCAAAAGTATCTCAAATATCACACAAATATAGATATCAAGACCCATAATGCAAAATATTTTCTGTTCAGATTAATTTGCATATGTCTAATTAATTTATGTGTAGTCTACGCGTGAAATTATTGTGTTATGCATATTGTTATGAACTATATGAATCCTTAAAAAGAGCATTTACAGCACAATAAATGCCACTGATTCACATATTTTCAAAAGTGCGCCGAGTGGGCTCCAGCACATCACATTCTCTAGAAAAAAACAAAACTTTTTATGACTGAGATTCCGCCAAAAGGGGCTTGTCAGAGCAAGAGTTAACACTTTTCCATATAGCCTTCTACAATTCACTTTTGCTTGTCTTTCTTTTCACTAACCTGCCGCCTTATTGCCCTTCTCCTATAGGCACACTAATGAGAGAGGAAGGGAGGACTAAAGGAAGCCAGAGATAAATCAGAGAAACACAACAGGACAAGACCAAACAAGGCCCGTTTCTGGTTGTCTCTCACTGTTTGACAGTGACCTCTTCACACTGGGAGGCCCGGCAGATTTATGATCGCAAGACAAAAAGGGAAAGAAGGAAAGAGAGAAAGAGTCTCTTCCTTTCCTGTCGCCAGGCAGAACCAGTATTCATCCCTACTGTCACATGTGGAGCAGTGGGACGTGTACAGAGCTTTTTTTAAAAATGCAGACTTGTGCAACCGTGCTGTGCACATATTTGTCCTGGCCCTCTAGGCAAACTGCAGGCCAACTATTGTGGCCATGTTTCAGGTTCATATTGCTACCAGGCCCGAGGCAAACACTAATCTTTCCAAGCCAGTACCTGCCCTGACAACAAAGCTCTCATAGACTGCATCATTTCTTCTTACTGTACATTAATACTATGAACAGCTGTAATAAAGAGACAAGATTTAGAGTGGTGGAGCACAGTTATTACATTTAGCTTTACACTGACATGCAGCTGCTTTAAGAACTTTGAGTCTAGATAAGAAAGTAAAAGCCCTTACATAGAAAGTTTTCTAATCCCTTGCCTCACCACCTACGCGGAGTTGAGGTTGATGCATTGCACCGATGCCACCCACTCCACAGCTTATTCTTGTCTTATTTGCTAAGATCACTAGATCACAAACAACAACAGCTTTTAGAACTACTGAGATGGAGAAAAATGTCAGTGTCACAGTTCACCATTCACTCTAGCTTGGACTCTTTCCATTATTTACCAAAATACCCAACTGGATGACCACACTCCTTAAAAATGGTAGCATAGGGAAGAAACAGCAGCTTTGTCAGACCTGATGGGTAATGTGGAAGTGGAGTGAGAAGGAAATCCATTTTGTCCTTGATGTCGTCTTCATTCTCCTTCTCCCACTGCGCACCTACCTGCTTCCACAGATCAACTGCTAGAAGTCTGAAAGAGGAAACGGAAAGAAATGTTATTTCTTATTCATCCTAAATGAGAAATAATAGTATGCTCATTGTTGTCTGCACTATATTTCGTATACATCTAGGTCCAGTGGATCATATGGCCAGAATCAGATGGTTTATATGTAACTGAAATATGTAATTGAATGAGTGTAACAACGGTACTGCATAACCTGTTTAGGAATTACAGCCATTTTTATACACACTCCCTCATTTTCAGACAATCAGAAGTAATTGGACAATTGGCTGATGGGCAGTTTCATGGCTAGATAAGATCTGCTGCCTCAGATCATGTCACTATTTCATGAGAAGCAGAAAAAAAGATCTGGAGTTGAACCTACATTTGGTAGCTGTACACTAGAACTCTAAATATGAGGAACAAATCATGTTTGTGCAAGTGAAGGAGGTCCATCATTAGGCTGAAAAACCAAAATAAATATTATCAGAAAGATGGCAAACACTTCAGAAGTGACACTGACATTGTTCAGCTGAAAGGCCATAGAAGTCAACTAAAGCGC
Source organism: Etia nguti (assembly GCA_015106755.1). Classification (NCBI taxonomy): domain Eukaryota; kingdom Metazoa; phylum Chordata; class Actinopteri; order Cichliformes; family Cichlidae; genus Etia; species Etia nguti. The sequence continues at coordinate 14,513 of VUQG01013018.1, forward strand.
CATAGCAAAATTCTTTCACTGGCAAAGAAAACATCTAACACAAAAACCCTCTTGAGGGGAAAGGTGTATCCTTGTTAAGGTTCCAAGAGCATGAAGCCCACATTAGCCTTTCCCACAAACTTCTAAACAGGCACGCACAGTTCTGAGAAAAAAAAATTATTTGGACACATGAAACCCAGATTAAGTTTTACTGGAATGATGGGAACGGATAAGTATGGAGGAGGAGAGAAACATAATTCAAAGCACACCACATAATCTGTCAAACAAAGTGGAGGCAGCGTTGTGGAATGGGCATGTATGGCTGCCAGCAGACTACGAGTGTTTAGTGATCATATGACTGCTGATAGAAGTAGCAGAGTGGATTTTACAGTGTACAGAGCTACACTCTCTGCTCAGAGACTGATCAGACAGCGCTTCGCAGGGCAAATGGTTGATGAAACAAAGAAAACTGCAAAGTAACCTAAGAGTTTCTCACTACAAAGAAATGGGATGTTCTTCAATGACCAAGTCAGGTCACCTGATCTCAACCCAAAAGAGCATGTTTTTTCAGTTATTAAATACAAAACTGAATGCAGAGAGACCCACAAATAAGCAGCAACTGAACATGCTGCAGTAAAGGTCTGACAATATATCTCAAGGGAAGACACACAGCATTTGTTGTGTCCATTTGGTGTGTACAGTCAGTGACTGCAAAAGATTATCACTCAAGTATTAAAAACAATCCTTAAATCTAAAATTCAGTTAGTTTATCAAATTAATTTTGAGGGTCTGAAAAAAGGAGATTGTGTATAAAAATGACTGTAATTCTTAAACACCTAAAACGCCTTGAATTAAAGTCGAAAGCATGCACTTCAACATCCGGACTGTTTGAATTAAAAGCCACTGTGGTGGTGTACAAAAATTGTGTCATGTAGTTTCTAAACAGGAAATTACACTACAGAATAAAAACTGTGGACTTTAACCTTATTTCTGGGATCTCATCACTGATGCTGCTGAGCAGGAGAGGGATGAGCTTGTGAAAATAAGAATATCTGTCTCTGAAGTGCAACAGCCAATCACCGACGACTCCAGTCACAGCTTTTCTCACCTGGAACAAAAGAGCGAGATGGGGGGGCAGAATTCAGGATCTTCTAAACATAGACAAAATGCTTTTGATTTTTAGGACAAAAATGTTATTCCATGGTCAAGTTTTTTCCCAAAAAAACTGAACCTGTGGTGAGTCATCAAACAGTCTCTGTGCCAGGTGAGAGAGCACATCATCCACTTTTTTCCCACTTCCATGCTGAATGACCGCCCCAGTGGCTTCGATGACAGAAACCCGTACCCGAGTGTGCTGATGAGCAATCGTCAACATGAGGGGCTTAATGAGACTCTCAGCTTGCATGTGAAAGTGCTCTGAAGAGAGAGAAGGGAAAAGGATTGCAGTCCACTCAATTGTCTAACTGAAAGCTGGATCATGCAGTGATATAATACACAACTTATTATACATTATCAGACCAAGTACAGTGCTGTGAGAAGTATTTGCCCTAATCCAGATTTATTTCCTCTCTTTTTTGGATACTTGTCAAACCTGCATGTTTCAGATCATCAAACAAATTTTAATATTAGACAAAGGTAACCTGAATAAATAGAAAGTGCATTTTTAAATGATAATTTCATTTATTAAGAAAAATAAGTAATTTAGGTAGAAAATTGAGCTTAATCACAGCTAATTAATGATTTAAGAAGAGGCGGGCAATTCCCTTTTCTCACAACTGCCACGGGATTTGTTCAGGCAAAACAAGCAACTACTGACTGCTCTAGATTCCCAGCACAAAAACGTCACTCTTGCCATTTAATATAACTGCGGAGGCACCTGCGCAGTACAGGAAAGAGAGCTGTTGGGCCGCAAACATGTCTGCGTGCTTCGAAACCATGGTAACCAGCTTTCTCCACAGCCACAACAAAACCCATTCACCAACCTGGCACACACTTCGCAAAGTTCACGGTGCACTTGCAGCTTTCACGTTTAACATCGGGGAAAGGGTCTACGATGGTTCTCTGCAGTATGTTGATCACTTCGCTCAGATAGGGCGCTAAATTCTTCCCGCATACTTCCACTATTAGAGTCAGCATTTCCACGGCCGACAGGCGAAGTTCCTCCGCCGGCTCCAGGATCTCCTTCTCCCCAAATCGCTGAGCCAAGCAGGGCATGAGATAAGGCAGCGATTCCTCCGGCTTGGGGACACATCGAATAAACTCTGTTATAACCGCTATAGTAGTTTCTCTGCATCTTTCCATTGGGTCTGACAGGCATTTGAGGAGAGGCTGGAGGAGCGAAGAAAACACTTCCTGTAAGGCGCTGCTGGACAGTCCTTTATCTACCGTCTCCTTCTTGATCGCCTCCAGAGCTCTTTTTCTTGTCGCCTTGTTGTCTTCGTTCAGACAATTTAAATGTCGGGCGAGTCCTCTCAAAACTTCAGAGGAAGCATGCTCGTCTCCAGTCGCCATCGCCGCCATCTTGGCTGTCGTTATGGTAACCGGCATTCGCACGACAAACAAATGACTGCTTTACGACAGTTTCAGATTCAAAAATCTGAAACTTTATTTACATTCGCAAACACAAGACTAATGGTGGCATCTAGGGCTATTCAAATGTTCCCATACATTATTAAAGCAGACAGAAGTGATGTTCCAATACAAACACATGAAAGAACTAAAAAATATAAATCAATAAAATAAAAAACACAAAAAACACAAAACAAAATTAAAAGTTCACCAAATTGCCAAAAAAGAATGAAAATGACGTACACTATGATTTTATTTGAAGTCTCCAGCTATACAAACTGTATATTCTATTAATTAGCCAGGTTTGGCTAATTACAGTTGTGGTCAGACACTCATCATGGGCATAAATCTCATCGCAATTTGGAGCTTTTAATGACTTTGAACTGTTTGTTTTCCAGTGTTGGAATTATTGTACAGTATACATTTATTTTAGATTTTCTCTTATCCATGCAGGATCAAAAGCATACATACAGGCTCAAATGTATGCATAGACCCACTTGATAAGTGGTGCTGAAAGTTCAGCGTCTTTTTACCTTGACAAGGCCAAAGTCTATTAACTTCTCATGAGTGATCATGATTGACTACAACTGGTTATTTCTCTGACCAACACTCAGAACAATGGGAAAATTCACAGAACTCAGTGAAGATTTAAGAAGGAGAATTGTAGATTTACACAAGTTGGGAAGGTCTCTTGGAGCCAAATCTAAACAACTGCCAATTTGAAAATCATCAGTTTAAACAACTGCACACAAAAACAAGTTATTCTGATCTGTAGCCACTTTGCCAAAGTCTGGAAGAAGAGCCAACTGTCACCCTCATATTGGTTAGGATACTCAGGAATAACCCAGAAACCACCAAGACTGAAGCCTGCCATGAACTGGAAACCGCAAAAACACTACCGTCACTGTCCACAGTGAAGAGTGTTTTACATCATTGTGGACAATGACCAAGAAAGAAGCCCTTGTTCCAAAATCAACACTCGACTCGGCTCGAGTGAAATTTCAAGGCTAAATGGGATAGAAAAGTTTTATGGTCAGACAAGACAAAGCTTGAACTACTCGGCCACAATATCAAAATATATGTTTGGAGGAGTAAAGGTGAGGCTTTCAAACCTAAGACTTTTCTCTGCATCTTTCTATTGGGTCTGACGCATTTCAGGAAAGGCTTTATGAGTGACAGCCAAGCAATATGGTTGTAGCATCATTATCTAGAGCTGTTTTGCTGTTAATGGTACTGGTACATTGCACAAATTGGATGGAATAATAAAAAGATCTTTACTAAATTGCTTGGATTTTCCCATTATTCTAAGTATTAGCCATTACAATGAGAGCTGCCAAACAAATCCTGGTAAAGAGAGATTAACATTTCAATTCACTTCAGTCAATTATGATCACTAACAAGAAGTATAGGCTTCTTCCTTGTGAAGTCATTAAGAAGACACTGTAAACCTATACACCACATATTAAACAATTTAAGTAAGTGTATCTATATATTTGAGCCTTTATGTATACTTTTTAACCAATATGGATTAAAAAAAAACCCTCAAATAAATTAAACTTGTGCACCCAGTTCTTGTTCTCTTCAGTCATTAAAGATGTATGATGTCCAGTCATTCCACCCTGAAAAAGAACAGATCAAAACCCCAAATTACCATGACATTCATGCCCATAATGAGTGTATGTAAACTTCAGACCAAAACTCTTGATAATTACAAAGCTATTTGTGTTGCTTGTGTACACTAGAGTCAAAAGCCAAGAGACATGACAAGGGAAAGACACAGAGAGAGACAGAGTGAGGCCAATAATTATCTATTTGTTTAACAAAACCACCCCAACACAATAGATAATATAAACAAGTAAACGCAAAGTGTTATCAGTACTGCAGGTTTGTGAGTGCATATGATAATCATATCACAATCATATCATGATATGACAATCATATGGTATGAAAATATTTTATTATCAGCAACAATGTAGAATGGTGAACAATGTGGACAACCAGCAAAGATGCATGGTGAAGATGAGCACTCAAAAGTCTGAGGAAATGTGGGCGTTTTATATGAGAATATTCATAATGCAGGACCTTTGACACACTTATGCCCAATAACAGTGGCATTTGTTGGGGGGTTGGGCACAGAGAGTAGTGTCTTAGTTTTAGACTCGGGATGATGACTCTGAGGCTTTAAATCCAGTGTTATTTAGCGATAGGACTCATTATGTGGTGGAAAAGCATGCATATACGTCATATAAATCTGATACTAGGCCTGTAGCTGCAGAGCAGTGAGGGTGTAACCCCAAAGACTAGGATGGAGACGTTCATACTTTGAAATGAACGCCTCTAAGCAATACTAACAATAATAATAATAGCAACACAGTTCTTTTTTGTGTGGTTATTTCCTTTAAGGGTGTTTAATCTGTAAATGCGCTGCCGCGTGCTCGCTGGCCTCGAGAGAGCGCCGCTGCGGTCGAGGAGATGACAGATTGACGTCATCGAGACTGACGCAGAGAGAGCGAGAGGTAGCGGTGAGGCAGAGGCAGCAGCAGCAACAGCAGCATCCCAGCTAACGAACGGCACCTCATCAATCTCTTACCAACAAGCGAGGTGTTTTCTCCTTCACAAATAACGGTAGGGACACGAGCGCGAACAAGGACTGAACCGTGTCTACGAAATAGCGGTGGGGTGGTTTTAAACCGGGCTCGTGATGCTTTATGCTGTCGCCGTAATCCCCCCTTCGTTGTGGTTTGGTTGTCATTGTAAGGTTAGCAACTCTGGCTGTGTTAGCTGTGAATTGAATGCAGACGAGCAGGTGCTCGGTTTCATCACAAGCGCCACAGTTTACACAGCTAAAATTGTTCCGCGTGGACATCGCTGCTGGTGTATTTGTTGTGAATGAAGCTGCAGCCTGATGTCATCCTCAAAGTCATGCTCGTTTTTGGTTTATTATGCAGAAATAACAATACGGTTAACGTGATTTCCCTTTGAGGAAGTGATTCAGGGTAGTGAACTGTTAGCTAGCTACACCTGCCGAGCTTCCTGTCTTGCTTTGAGACGTATTGCACAATTATCTGCAGTCTGACATAGGCTGCTAGTATTTGTTAGTAGTCATGTGTTGTTATATAATTCCCATTGCCTCCACCTGCTGAAGTATTTAGTTTTACAAATAAAGGCACCACTTTCCAGTATTTAAATGTTCAATCATGTTTATCCGCCACGAAAAATAGGCCGTGTTCCAGTGGACCTCCATTGATAATCAGTTAAGTTCTGTTAGATGTGTTTGCGTTAACTATTTTTTTTAGTGGGTTTCAATTAATTAATTTCAATTGAGCTTTCATATGCTATTTATATAGCATCAAATCACAACAACAGTTGCCTCAAGGCACTTTATATTGTAAAGTAAAGACCCTACAATAATCCTCCTTCTTCTTTTGGCTGCTCCACAACAGATGACGTACCTCCATCTAACCCTATTCCTATCCTCCACTGCCACACTGACCCTCTACATATCCTCTTCACTACATTAATCTTCTCTCTAGTCTTCCTCTTTTTCCTCCTGCCTGACAGCTTAACATTCAAAATTAGTAGTAGAAGTGTAGAATTGATGTGTGTTCAGTAGAATGTACATAATACTGAACCCAATATTTACATAAAGTATTGAGCTGATCTTGAAACTACTTTTTTTTTAACCCTCATTTTTCTTTGCTAGTTAGTATGAAATCTTTACCTGGATGATGTACTCCTTCCCAGCATAGGCATCAGTGATGTTATGGGATGTAGTGTCAGATAGCTCCACCTAAACATCAAACGGAAAAGGGCATGGAGTCAGTCTGGATCGGAAAACAGCACATGTGGTTTCCCTGGGTTACATCAGGGTGTGTCTTGCCCGTTTTATTTCTGCAGTATATTAAAGTTGTTATCAAATACCCTTATTGATAAATATGGTCTCTATGGCCCTGGGGATATGAACGGTTCCAACATTATGAATTATGAAAATTCTCGGCTAAAAAAGACACTTGCGAGGTCCCAATTTAACTTTTGGTCTGGATCAACTGCCATTCTACCCACAGCTCTACCCATAAATTATGATCTCTGTATAGCAATCCAAGCTTGAGCTTTTAATGTTTTATGGAAGCCTCAGCTGTGCCTTACTGAATACAGTGTTTCTGCAGTGATCATTTATTGATAACACATCGTTCACCATTATTCTATGCATAGGTCAAGTGTATTGTTTTATCCCTGTGTTGTTTTACGTTATTGAATTGATTGGACCTTGATGGCCTTGCAGCCACGACGCTCCGTGCATACCAACTTGTCAGACACACATGTAAAATACCAGCTGCATAATTGATGATTATACCAGAAAACACTGGCATCAATGCTACATAATTTTATGACACAATATTATGCATGCCAACATTTGAAAGCCTTTTTGCGCACACTTTAATTTGCAGAGCGAAACAGAGAATTAACTAAATGTTTGAGTTACAGAGGAGTGCATGAGAGAATGATTTGCTGCTCCTCTGTAATTTACGGTTAGTGCTGTCTGTGTGTGTGTGTGTGTGTGTGTGTGTGTGTGTGTGTGTGTGTGTGTGTGTGTCTGAAGGACTAAGGGAAAACTAGGTGGAGGGAGTGTGCTGCCTCTGTTTGTTTCTCCTGAAGTTGTAATAAATGATTTATGGACATGCCTGTTGCCTTGTGCAAGAGACATATAACCACTTGTGCACCTGCAGATGGACACACACACTCATACACATGTTTAGAATAATGGGATACTGGATAGGTTACTTGAAATCGCTAATTTAACAAGTAGATACAATTTCATCTAAAGAACAATATAATGAATGCACATACTGACAAATAATGAACAGGAATATACATATGATAAAAAGCAAGCTCATTCAATTTGAATCTTAAGGTTTTATCTATTGGGACATAGAAGCAGAGGGGTTGGCTGTTTGCTGGTCTGAAACATTCCAGTGTTTTTTGACACAACGCCAAGAAGGAAAGACATCAGCACTGATCTTTGGAGAAGCAGTGGAAGCTGCCGATCAATCTTGGATGGGTCGCTGACCAAAAAAGCCCAGCATTCTGCAGTGAGAAAGATTATCCAAAAGTTCACAACATTCAAGACCGTTGCCAATTTTCCCTGGAGCGGACGTCCCACCAAATTCACTCAAAGATCACACTGTGCAATCCTCAGAAAAAAAATCCAAGCACTAGATCTCAGTCTCTATAAGCCAAATTTACATGTGACATGTTAAAGTTTACGATAATACAATTAGGAAAAGACTGACATGTTTGGAAAGTTGCCAGAGAAAACCTCTTCTCTCTAAAAAGAACAAGACAGCATAGCTTAACATTGCAAAACTACATCTGAATAAACCACAAGCCTTCTGGAACAATGGTCATAATGCACAGAACACCGTATATAGCATGTCAACACAAACATCTCATACCAACTGTCAAGCACAGTGGTGGAAGGCTGATGATTAATGTTTGTTTTGCAGGCACAGGACCTGGGCACATTGTAGTCATTGAGTTGCCCATAAACTCCTGTGTATACCAAAGTACTGTAGAGTGAGACCATCTGTCTAACAGCTAAAGCTTGATGATCCCAAGGACAAATCTAGAACAGAATGATTGAAAAAGAAAATAATCAAGGCGTTGCAATTGCCTAGTCAAAGCCCAGATCTTAAAGTAACTGAAATGTGGTGTAACCTTAAGAGAGCTGTGAGTAAACGAATGCCTGCAAAGCTCAATGAACTGAAGTAACTGAAGCATGGACTGAAATACCTCCACAATGATGAGACTGAAAAAGTCATATAGACAATGATTATTTCAAGTCACTTCAAGTTATTGCTGCTAAAATTGATTCCAGAAGCTACCGAAGCATGGGGGCACTTAGTTTTTCTACACATTGTTCTCCATCTTTGACTTAGTGTTAAAAATAATCACACTGTGTAATATGTCACATATTATTGTTCATCTCAGGTTGCATTTACATTATTTTAAGACCTGCTAAGGACAATGACTGTACATTTCATGTAACCTGTGTTGACTAGACAAGTTACTAAAACTTGTCAGAAAAGAGATTTTCAAGACCAGATGATCTGCTGGAGAACACAAATATAGTCCAGTACTTGATAAATGATTGGTGATGTAACCATGTAATCTTGATATTTCCAACTCTGCAACACAAGCTACAACACATGCTACTGATGCCCACCTAGCTATCTTCTAAATCATATTTATAGTAAAGACTGCAGTTACACAGAAATTTACATGAATGTCATCAACACCTGCAGCAGCAAGGAAAAAAAATATCCAAATGTTTTTTGTTTTTTTTTCCCACCATAAACTTACAGTTCACTATTTGTTCAACTCAAGTAATTTAGGTTCCTCATTAGCGTCTCTGGCTATTGCTTCTAGGTTTTGACACCACGTTAATTACTGATGTTTGGGAATGCATTAATTTCACTAAAGTGAAGAGTGAAAGTATCAAGCAGACAAAAAAAAAGTCAGCAGTCAGATGAACGGAGAGGCTATCAACAAGGCAACAGCTTAGCCAAGTTTTCTAAACTGCTTCTTTTGTGAAGAAGAAAGAAAAACAAAACAAAACAAAACTGAAAACACCTGCGAGCGCACTAAGGCAGAGCATAACCAGCAATGGATGGATGTTTACAAACTATGTGATTTTTCTCTTTGGCTTTGATTTGCTAACAAATAATCTAAAACAGATGAGGATGACAGTCAAAATAAAGTAGGGGAGTAAATAATAATAGTGATAATAATACAAAAATAAGAATATTCGAGATATCACTAGCAGCTGCTCCGAAGAGTCTTGTGATTTGATCAAAACTCCCTCACAGCCACCATATAATTTTCCCCCACTAACAGCCATAGCCAAGCCTCAGCCTGGAGTTTCCCCTTTACTTCTCCAGGATATGAAAACCTGTAGTCAATCTGACAAATAACCCACTGAAACACCCCCAGCATCACTGCTTTCTCTTTATTCCTGTAAGCCGTCTCTCAGTGCTCATGCTCTTTGTAAAGTTGACCCCTCTGTTTTCCACATTGCCTTGAACTGAGCAGCCTCGATCTGCTCTTGTTTTTCAGCTCTCGCACCCTCGTTCTCTGTTTGGAAGGAAGCTTAGTCTTTATCTGCCTAACCAAGCGCTACATTTATAGGCTTAATTTCATTAGTGGAATGCAATAACAACATCATTTGAGCATGTGCATGTGGTTAGACTCCAGTGTATATTGTGTGTGCATATGGATCGGTTAAAAGACGTCTGCGCTGGCTTTGAGGCTAAAACTTCCATTGTTTAGATGTTGTCCAACCAGCATATCCAGCCATTGCTTCTATCAGCACTCCTTAGTGACTGCAATCTGTATGTGTATGTTTGGATAGTGATGTCTATGTTAATCTGCTCACATCTGTTTGACTCTGAGTGTATGTGTTGGGTTTTTTTTATTTTTTATCCCTATCTCTATATATTTTTCCTGTGCGTGTGTCGGTGCTTACGTTCGATATGGGAAAGCACACATACACCAGTTTAGGCAAATATGCCTTTGTACAATTGTGTTTGCGTTTCTTTGTATTTGCGTATTTATTCTCATGTCTGCACACGTCTGTTGGATTATTGTTTGTGTTTGCGAGGCTGAACCGGAACCGATGGATGCGTACATCGGCATGTGTATGAACTACATGTACTGTATGTCTATGTGAGGACGAGTAAATGGAGTAAACAGCTTGCAAATAAACATTTCCAAAGAGATGGATGTGTTGCCATGTTGCCAAGCGGCTAACAGGGAGCAGTGAAAGCAGCACTTAATATCGCGTAGTAAAAGAAGGTGGCGAGGAGGGGCTGGGGATAGATGCAAGGCAATTCACTTTGGAAAGGGCTTTTGCTATTGCTGCCAAAAAACACTATCAGATCATTCACACTGCAAGACCAAATCTGTGTGATGTGCCATGTGGTGGTAAAGGTTGAGCGATCAGCCATACTGATCAAAATCACCTGCCTAGACCTATGTAGGTCTCTGTGATCCTACAGACTTACTTAAAAAAACTGAGCATAATCCATACTAAAAGGGTGCATAAGCAAAAAAAAAATCATAATTATTTGAACAAAAAAAGTCAATTTTTTCATACACACTTGCACACAGTGTTTCTTTTATGGCAGTCCACCTGGAAATATGCATATGTGGATCGGCCCTTTAAATGGCCACATTTAACCATAAATGGTCAATGCAAAGTAACTCTTGAATCTTTATGCAAAGAAATTAGTCTCTGTATTGTGCTCTTTGAACCGTCCTTGACCACTGTTTGCTGTGCAGTGGGGTGCATTGGAGGGTGTGTTAAGTCTGTTATGTGTTGGTACATGTCCCGTAACATCCACATGCCAGCAGCCAAGGTTTCCCAGCACAATACTGCCTTGTAAGGAGATAAACATTGCGATTCACCTCACCTGTCAGTGGTCTTAATGTTGTTAGTGTAAATTCATGTGTGTATGCGTACGCGTGTGTTTGTGTGCATGTGTGTGTGTGTGGGATATGTGTTTCACATGTGTCTTGAGGGTTGATCTATTGTAAATAGAGCTGTTCAAAGCTGTTCATCAGACTTGTTTACCGCTCATTAAAATTGTTTAGTGTTCATTTAAATTGTATGTAAAAGTGTGCCCACACATTTGTATGTGCAGTTCTACACACTGACAGACAGGCAAGCAGGTACACACACACACACACACATGCACACAAGCGCACACAAAATGCCACTCCAAAAACATATATATTTATCTTGCCATAATCATGTCTCATTAAGACAGAGTAAATATTCACTAACCCCGAGATATAATATGATAATAATTCAACCATAATAGACTAACCGCAGAATGGACTATTTTGAAGGTAATTACTAAAATATTACTACATTTTCTTGTTTAATGAATAAACACATATGCCTTTTGTTTGTACACAGCATATGCAAACATGGCTGTTTGAAGATACTTGTTGACGCTACAAGAAAACAACGGTAACCAAACCTCACCTTTAATTGCAGCTAATGCCATCTTCCCAAGGTGGGTCGTGTCTACTGATTGTTACTGGCAAGTTTCAAAGTGAATGAACTGTGTTTGAAGCAGCATTTACATTCTTAGGACATTTCTCAGCAGAAACTCCTCCAAAACAAAGCAAAGCAAAATAACCCACATATCCCAGTGAAGATCAAAGGAAGAGCGAGCACTACCCTCTGGTTACTTTTGATTTCTGCTAACACTGGCCCTGTGTTTCACAAAATAAGATTACTAACCAGCCTAGCAAGTTAACAAGCTTGGTAGGTGGCAAGCTTGTCAAGCGCCATAAATAAAAGTGGTACAGGTAGATAGATAACTGATTAAGCGACAGTGACTAATTGGTTAACAAGCTAAATCAAGTTGTATTTAACACGAGCGGGGTCTGCAACAACGTGACAAGTGCTTACAAGAAAAATATATTCTCCTAGACAAATGTGCTGGTACTGGAGCTTCTGTTTAGTTTGGTCCCGGGTTACTCTAGTAACCAAATAATACATTATCAAACTGCTGTGCAATAATCTTGTGATAAACTTAACTGGATAGACTTTATTGTGTAAGGATCAATAAAGTACACATCTAATTTCCTGTTATTCTACAAAACTGGAATGCACGGCAAGCTTTACATTAGCAGTAAAGACAGAAAATAAAGCTAATATAGTATGCAGTCTACATTTTCTGTTTCTTTGTTCTAACTTTATTCACAGCAGCTTGTAAATACTGTGTCACTCTCAGTCTGTTATAACACATGCACAAAGACACACACAATAAACTTCTACACAAACCCAGACAATGGGAGAGAAGGAGAGACGAGCTGTGAACATTCCTTAGGGATTGCATAAGAAACTACAAGGAAAGTAAGTGACCCTTTGCTTTTCCTCTTCTCTCCCCATCTCATTTATTTTGCTTCATGCCTCCTTTTTCTGGTGTCCTCTTTAATTGTTCTGCCCCGGATTGCTCTTGCCTTATCTAGTACTTTGTTCAGTGTTGCAAAAACTACAAACAATACTTTCCATGTAGAATCAATAAAGGTTAATCTCATCTTAAGTCTGTGAAGGATTTCAGTCATCCAGGTCATCGTAGTCTAAGGAGCTTGGAAAGGAAAGTGTCTGGACTTCTTTAAGTTGCTTGAAGACGTTTCACCTCTCCTCCGAGAAGCTTCTTCAGTTCTAGGGTCAAGGACTTAAATCTGGGACTCTCCACCATTTGACCCTAGAACTGAAGAAGCTTCTCGGAGGAGAGGTGAAACGTCTTCAAGCAACTTAAAGAAGTCCAGACGCTTTTCTTTCCAAGCTCCTTAGACAGTCTCATCTTAACTTGCACAGGTACACATTCATTGTGAGGTTGTGGAAATAAAAAGAAAGTGGAACTCCAAATGATTCCAATGATCATGGCGGGCTTTCTATAATAATACAGTTGTAATTGTAACTCGTATGATTGAGATAATGCATGCTAAGATATCATATTTTGTTGTACACATTATCCGCAAGGCCATTTGTGATAAAGCTACAGGTTGTAGGCTGACCTGGAAAGGACAATAAGACATGCTGACCAGTAAGGAGAAAGGAGAAATACCAGACAAGATAGAAAAACCAGGGGAAAAAATGAAGAGGTTGAGAAAAGAGTGAGATGCAAAAAAGAAACAGAATGCAAAAGAGAGAAGAAAAAGCAGAAAGAAGGAGACATGGAGGGAATTGGCGTCGGTGGTCAGATCTAATCCAGTGAGCATGTCTCTTGTCCTGGAAAGGAAACCCAATTATATGGCACTTCCACTGCCCCGATGGCGCTCTGTGTGTATGTATGTGTGTATGTGTGTGTGTGTGTGTGTGTGTGTGTCTGTGTGCGCATTCAGAAGGTTGGTCTCATTAGGTTGACTGACAGCTCCCATTTTTCTGCCGCACTCTCCTCCCATTTGAGAACACATACACACAGACACGAACACTAGGTCCAGGGGTAATTTCTCAGACAGTATTTCTCTCTTTGAAGCCCCAATCACCATAGCAGCAATTACTGTAAAAGGAAGCTAACCCCCCCCCAAGCCAATCGAAAATCCCGGACTAGACCTTACACCCTTAAAAAGCGTGTGGTAATTTGAACAACACAGGAGGTGGAGTTGGCTCTGTATTAACACTGTTTTATGCTATCTGCCAGTGTGTTAAGGATGTGAAACATGAACATGTCATAAAACCTAAAATCAGAGTTCATCTCCCTCCTACTCCCCTACTGTAGAAACTCTTAAAAGCTCAAGTCACATTTCCAGAATGTCTTTATCAGCTCATAATCCTGTCTTTCTGAATGCTGATCAAATGAAGCTTGCCCTTTTTTAAAGATGCACATATCCTTAGGTAGATGCTTTGACATGTCACACCTTATACACACATTAAGACAGTAAATGGAACATCATGGTCTTACACTGGAAAAAGGGGTATTATGGACAGCATTTACATAGCACTTTTGTCGTAAGTGTTATATTTCTCCACTCACACAGCGAATCCATGGTATGTTTCCCTGCTTAGGCCATTTTAGCATGCTGCTGAGCAAAACCAGGCATTGAACCCTCAACCTTGAATTAGCTGACATGCTTTACCGTTTTACACAAAGACTTGTCATTGGATGAACTGAATGAGCTCAGAAGAGGAGTTATTTAGATGTGAGATTTGAACAACTATTTTTAAAGCTTTGAATATTTTGCTTTGTCATGTGCAGAACAGAAAGTCAGACATCCATTAAATAATGTTTTGATTTCTCAAATAATCAAAACCACAAGACAAATGACAAATAGCATTAATTATATTAGGATGCAGTGTTTCACAATGTGAATTCTAAAAGCGAGGGAAAGAACCAAGGAGTGATTGAAATGATTAATTATAAGAAAACAAAGTATTAATGCTGCGCTTTGTTCAACTGCTTCTCAACAACGGCTACCTTCTTATTAGAACCACATGGTGTGGTGTTATTTTGAAACATACCATGATATAAAAATCACGGCTGATAAAGCATTACCTGTCTTGCCAAGGCACTCCCCCAGTGGCTGCAGCCTCCCTTAGCAAGACAGCAAACCTGACCATACTTCATAAAAACTGCTTAGGAGAAACATGTCACTGAGCCAAGGCTACCCAATCTTCAGACAAACCTCACAGTCCTCAGTTTTTCTAGACTCAATCTAATCTGGGAAGCATGACTGAGAACTTGAAGAGACTTCCCAATGGCAGCAGTCCCCCCAGTCATGACAATGAACCTTACCACACCAAAAAAAAAGTGCCCAGGAAGAAATTGAGGAGGAATTCAAAGAGACAAGGCTAGCCAGTCTTCAGTCTTTCTGGACTCAGTTTGATCTGGAAAACTTGGTCTGATTGAGAACAACACAGTGTACCCAGTGCCACAAATTATGCCTAGTCCAAGTCACAATGAGTCAAAGTTATTTTATCAAGAGAGATCCATACAGTACAGGTAAGTATGATGTTGTGTCTGACTGTTTTTATATTTCTGCTGGTTTCATTTATTCATAAATGAGTACTTTAAAATAAATACTTACTGCATGATTAGTCTCAAAAGGACTTTTGAAAATCCTTGCTCTCTTTGTGGTCTCTGCTGGACGATAACAATAATACAGGTATATATTTTTTTTTCCAAATCCTTAACACGGCTTTGTTGACTTCATTTGGTATCTGTCATGTTCATTTAATTAGAACTATATTGACCATGAGAAGCAAGACCCCCTGAGATGAGGTCAGTGCGTGACATGCGTGCATCATGCCAAGTCAAAGCAGACAGATATGTGTGTGACAGGCCAGACTGACACAGTGATATAGAAATCAATAGAGGCAGAGAGAGGGCAGTGGCCCCATTCATCTTCATTTCACCCTTACACAGTAAGACATCTAAAGGACTACAAATAGAAAATGCTGAAATATTCCAACTGCAATCTGGGAAACAGACACAAGATAAGACCTCTCTCTTGGATGACTGATATGCCCCCTTTTAACTTGTTGCTCCCCCTCCCCCTTACAGGATTTTTAGGCTTCTCTTGTGGGAAATACATGTAATTGTCATATTCAGTTATTAAATAAAAAATAATTAGTTCAAATTAATAAAATGCTAAGAGGCTGCACAGTGTAAGACCACACCACTATGTAATTTTAGTGTTTCCCTGTGCAAAATGTTTTTCAGTAAATGTAAAGGTTTCGATCCAGCTGTAATGTATTTTGACAGGAGAACCTAATGATGGTGACTTTTATATGTGATGGCACTGAACGTGCAGTTTGTGGGTCTATGTGCTTGCGTGTTAGGATGATGGGGTTTGATAAATGATCTGTCTGTGGCAGTGTCCTTTAGATGGGATGTTTTTCCCAAACAAGGTCTAAACATTTATCATGTGCACCTATAGATACAAATAGATGGCTTGAGGGACGGATGGTTAGACAGGTGGCTTAATGCATGGGTGGAAGGGCGCATATGTCGATGAACGAGCGGGTGAAAGGGGAAAAAAAGAGATTGCGGAAGCTGGAAATAGAAACTAATGGCAGAGTGGGAGGGAAAGGTGAAAAGTAAACACAAAGGTGGGACTTTGGACATAAAAAGCGAAACGATGGAAATAAATAGAAGATGGAGAAAATCAGAAGCACTTTTTCGCTTTCATGATGTGCACATCAGTAAGCTCTTATTCAGTGCCAATCTCTGCTGTTTCTGTGCCATGATAATGTTATTCATGAAAATACAGTACTGTAGTTACGCACCATATGCATAAAAAATGTACAGAAAAATCAAATACGCTCACTATGAGCAGTGCATGTGAATTGTGACTTCATGTTTCCATCACTTCCAAAGAGATTACATTAAATCCTTTAGAGCACCCTACTACTACTACCCAAACCTTAAATCAAGACTCCAACCTTAAAATTACCAAGGATTTGCTTTTTGACCCCTCTCAAAATACCGTATGACTGTGTAAACAGATTTATGTTCCAATATCAAAACTAAAAAGTACACACAAACAAATACAACTCGTGCCTCACTATTGATCCATCTAAGTGCTTGCTAGATGAGAGAGACTTTTGGCAAACATACACACACATTGGATGAACAGATGGAGAGAGGTGGAAAAGGACTGATGGCAAGACGGGAACAATACGGTATGTAAGCTGGAAAAAAAATTAGGAGGAGCGAGGAGAGGAAAGGAGGGATAAAAACTGAAAGGAAAAAGACAGAGGCTTGACAAAATGCGAGGTGGGAGAAGAATGAATGGCAGAGAGAGGATGCAGCACACATGTGGAATAAATAAATGAATGAAAGGCTAAGCTGTGTTGGTCAAGCAGATGAAGATTAAAGAAAGAAAAAAAATTAGGTCTGCCTTTTTTCTTTCTGCTTCGACTGCTGCATTTATTCCATCAGTTTCTCTGAATTTATGTAAAAAAAGCGATAATTTATGTGTTTGCTGCTTTTGCATATACACACATGCATGTTCTAGAGATTTCACAACATCTGTATGCATGTTAGGCTTAGTAATTATGAAGCACGAGAATGTATGTGTGCAGTGATATTTGTGAGTATTGATTTATATGCATACCAGCATCTAATTGCATATCTGAGTATCTGTCTGTGTGTGTGTTTCCGAGTCTGCATGAAAATATCTGTGTTTTCACTTGCCTGGAGTTCAGCATCATCCCCAAAGGGCAATTACAGCAGAGCAGATGCAGTTTCATACCATGAACTGAATATTGAGCAATCTGGAATTGTTCTTATCACAGTTACTGGTCCATTGCTTTAATTGCTGTGAGTGTATGAGCTCACCTCTGTCGGAGCGGAGCGTGAGGAAACAATGCACACAAGGCCATGGGAAACAAAACAATTCACCGACCATTTAGAGATATGCAGATGCATTTTCACGTATTGTTTCCGTTCTCATTTTGATAATTCGCTCTTGATAAAGTGTACTGACGTAATGTGAAGTGAAACGGCAGATGTGGTCATTCTCCGAATTTAAGGTGTTTTTAGTTGACACTAAATGAAAGAAATTCAACTTTATGAACAGGGGAAGGGGAGTTTCATGGATTAAATCCTCCTTTTTTATTACTCACTTGCTTAATTTGTAATAATTGAAACCTGTTGATGACAAAGAGTCAGTAAAGGGATGGGAGCAAATGAGTGCATACTTTGTTCTGAAATGACCACTGATGAATCTAGGGATATAACACAGTGGTGTGATAATGACGTGTATGAAGTGTGGCCATCTGTCAACAAGTAAGATGCCAGCCCTTGCACATCATAAGGTTATTATACCTACATTGTTTTACAGCGAGTTACAGATCAATAATTAATATGTTTGGGGTTTTTTTGCTTTTACTGAACTACAAGGGAATCACACTAGGTGACTTAATTGTTCCCATGGGCAACATGCGTGTGTTACAAATCATATTACTCTATGCTGTGAAAAACTAAGTACATCTCATGGTTAGGTAGCTCATAGAAGCAAGAAGGAATTTATTTATATACAGCTCTGTTAAGGTCCTGCTACAATGCTTCAGTCAGGTTGAGGTCTGAATGGTATGAGGTGTTTGTGCTGATATGTTGTGTTTGGTTTTAACCAGACATGGCACCATGCATTATGGCCAAACAGCTCCACTTTGGACTCCTCTGTTCAAAGGGCATTGTCCCACAACTCATGTGGTTCATTCAGATATAACTTTGCAAACCTAAGCTTTGCTACCAGATTCTTTTCAGAGAGAAAAAGTCTTTCTCTTGGTAAAACTTCCAAACAAGTCATAATTTTTTTACTGTTTTTCTGCTTTTTAGTGTTTTTTTCTATTTGCATTAAACATGCTAACTGAGGCCTGTGGACTTGTAGCTGTTGGACTGCACGGTCTGACTTTAGGATACAATGTAGCAGTCCTTCAAAACTCGTGCTCGTGAAAGAGGGGGTCACACTTACTGATGATCGAGGTCATTTAATTAGCAGCACTTGGATGCTGCTTGCCCTCCTATTTCCTATGGAAGCAGTTAGGCTTTATTTAGGGTTTCACAGGACTGCAAAAATGTTCTTTTTCAAATGACTGTGCACTTTTTCAAATGTGTAATAGAGGCTTCATGATCTGAAAAAAGCTCAGTGCCAGGACTCCTAAACTAGTTGTTATTTTACACTTTTAAAATCAGTTGTTTGGTAGGCACGGAAAAAAAAATTCCCTTTCAGCAAAATCAAGGTTTTGCTGAAATGGAATTTAAAAAGCGTTCTAATTTCGCAACCCAGCAAAACAGTAAATTATTCCATGCCATGAAGTTCAACCATCTAAGAGAAATAAAATTTAGGTGGTGGTGGGGCTTCACTGTTAATGCTGCACTTTACTTTGCACTACATCCATTTACAAACCACCACTAGCTCAATAAGAGCACCATTCTGTTGGTTTTTACTGTTTTTGTAGCTGTTTATATGTCTGGTATACCTACTTAAAGGTTAAAAAAAATATATACAATGCAATTCCCTAATGGACTTGTTTCTGCTAAGTCTAAAGCCTGTCTCTCTCTCTCTTTTTCTCCATTCACTCCACTAGTTTAAGGCTTAAAATGTTTCAGATATATTTTTTTCATCCCCATTTCTCTTTTTTCCCCCAATGAAACATTCATCTACCTCCCTTAAACTTCAAACATCAGGTAACCAATAGCCTATAAAGCTTCACTTTCAAAGCAGCCTCTTGTGCTCCCTTTTTCTTTACGTCTCTCCAACTTTCATCCATTTATCTGTCACACTGCTCTCCATACGGCAATTTCTCTTTTTCTCTCCATAACTCTCTCCCTGACCATCCATTCTTCTGTCACTTTTCATAATCAAGTAATATGGTTTCAGACTTATGTGCTCAATTTCACCTTACATCTTTTCAAATGTGGACTTTGTATTATATTTCTGTCACCCTTGTCTTGGACTCAAGTTCAAATGCATCTGTGTATCTATGCATGTCTATCTCATTTGTGTGTCTCATTTTACTGTATCTATGAGCATCTGCTTTCCATTAATGCCCGATCTCCCTCTCTAATGCACTCCATTCATCTCTACTTCAAAACTTTTCCTCATTTGCCTCCACCCATCTGACTTTCCATCACTCTACGTATCTGTCCCAGTCATCCTTTCATTCTTCAGGACGATGGATGGTTTCTTCTGAGGATCAGTCTGATCACAGTACCGCTTTCATTTCTGACTGAAAACACATTTCAAAATATAACATGTGAAAGCCATTCGCACCCAGCTCTGCTGTCCGACCACATTAAAGGAGAATTCCTAAGCAACACTAAGCGCTTCAACTTGTATTCAACCTCTGATACTATAATCAATCAAGTATACATGGGGGGCAGTAAATAGTGCATTTTATTTTGGCAGCCTTATTAAACTTCAATTATTGATTTATGTCACAGCTTGATAGTTTTAAATCCAAATGTCTGCTACTACAGTGCACTGCCATAGATAGTCATTAAACCCATCCTCAACAAGGGCAGTAGCAAGCCAAAAGCTGTGTTTTCTAAAATAAACAGTTTTTTTTAATAGGAGTACAGTTCTTGATTCATGTGTATTTTAAATTTCTGCAACGATGTGGTGGTAACTTCAAAATAATGTGGTCTAACACATGAAAGATCCCTGGTTCAAGTTTGGAAAGAGACACAAGGGACACAAATCCCTGGGAGGGCTGTGCCAAATCATCCATCTGCTGTGGCGACCCCTTGCGCATAAGGGAGCAGCAGAAGAAGTAGTAGGTTCACTTGTATACAGTGGCATTCAAAATTATCTGAAAGAAGCTTTGTCTGCCCTATTTACTACTCTTCAAACAAGACGGTGTGGAAGTAATCAAGAAGCAAAAATATTTGCAACCGAAGCTGCAATTTTGGTTGCTGTGTCATTTGTTCTTCAATCAACCTACTCTGGGTGTGTTCTTACTCAAACCAGTGTCAAAAAGCTCAATACCAGTGTATTTGAATTGCTAAAAAATGGAAATGTAGAAGGTTATGCAGAGGTTTAGACAAATGTATTACATTTATAACATCTCTAATAAATGGTACTCTAAAATGAGAAGGCTATCTGCCGGTTGCCACTCAACCTTTTCAATGAAGTGGCATAATTGTAAAAGTTAGTGGAGAAATTAAGCAACTCATACAAATACAAATTTAGCATGCAGTTTCTGTGTGATTGAGAACAGTGCCAACACGGTTAACCGACAGTTAACGAAGGGAGCCAGAAGCACAACTATAAAGTGCTCACAAGTCCAGAGGTGATGGTGTCGGAATTTCCCCTTCAGAAAACCACACTAACGGCTGCAAAAATAAAAACCGTGACCACAATAACATTCATCAAAGAACACCGCAAAAACGGAAAACCTTGGAGTTTTCAGCTGTCATCGACTGTATTTATGCAATTTCCAAATTATGTGTCCTTACCCAATCCAAATATTGACTTAAGGTTTCCCAACTTTCAGGTCACGCGTCGGTTCACATATTGATTGATTAGCGGCAAGGGGGAGAAGAAAAAAACTTTGAGTGTGTGTGTCAGATTTAATCATCAGCTGGAACCACAAAGATCTGAGGCTTTATTATAACTACAGAGAGGCAGGAAGTGACTGAATGTCAACGTGTTTATAAAATAGCACTTTGCCATTCGTATGTGTGACTGTGTCACAGAAGATCTGTACAAAGATGTAACACAAAGAGATTATATATTATGTCTGATATCGCTTCTTTGTGCTTGTGAGGATGTGAGAGATGTGTTAATAACTAAGCGAACTTGGTTCTGCTGGCTGTTCACATTCTAGTCTTTAAAACCAAATGCCTATTATGTTACCTAAAACCTAAAAGCAATTTGGCAGTCAATTATACAAAACTGAACAAATCCCCACATTTGAGAAGCAGGGACTTGGCAATTCTTGTACTTCATGACTCATTCGAAACATTAAACCATTTGCTCTAATTGCTCTAATTAATTTTCAGCTGAGCAATTATTTAGACTTTCAGTTCATGTTGTGAAGGGTCTTAAAGCCAGCTTATCAGGAGGAGAGTTTAATAAAGGATGCCTGGAGTGTTTGTTGACATCTTTGGTTCAGCTTTGCAGTTGTTTTCCCCTTTCTTGTATACCTCATGGTCTGTTTGGAGGCTGAATAGACCTAAATCACTATCAAGAAATAACTCTACACCAAAATGCTTTAAGGTTTGCAGTACAGAACTACAACCTTGCCAAAACTCTTCTTATTTGAAGTGTAGTATAAGTAAGAAACAAAGCAATACCATCAGACGAACTTTTCCGCAGTTCAAACCAAAGAAAGTTGAGAGGAAAAGTAGTAAAACAAAGAAAATGGGGGTGAGGGTGGGGGAGTGAAATACAAAGACAGTGACACAAGAAGGTGTTGAAGGACAGACGAGATGAATGGAGTAAGAGAAAAAAAGGTGTATTGGTTTATAATTCGTGTGTGTTAGTGTGTCCATGTGATTCCAAGCCAGGCTCTGTAACTCAAGCTCTTGGAACAACACCTTAGCAAACCATTGACATGTTAATAACCCTGTAATGTTAGACCTTGGTAGACAGAGCTTTTATCCCAGGAATCCTATAGTGGACACATATGCTTTTACTGTATGAAGCCCTCAGGGAACTGAACCCACAAAAAAATGCTCAGATTAAGTAACATACACCAAAGCGGCCGAGCAATTGTGTCTGTCTGACCAGGGATCAAACTCCAATTTTTCCTAATATTCAGTAATTGTTCTCAGAGGCATCTCTTGACAGGGATTTCTTTTTTTTTTTAACAATTTCTATGTTCAGTTTACCTTGGGCAATACTATTGATCAAATGTAGAAGAAAGGAAAGGCTTATCCCTGTGTTTCAATAAAAGTGCCAGATAAGTAAGCATTTCTTGGTAAAATAAGATTATAACGTGCAACGACACTTCATCGCGTTTTACGGAAATAATTTAGAGGATTATTTTTTGTGTTAACTTCAAACTCTAGCTGCGATATCTGACAGCCTTTTTCTTTAGAGCACCAATTCTGGGTTCCAGGTCACATACTTAATAATTAACTTTTATCCCAGTGTTGACTTGCAGACACTGAGAAAACAGTGTCTGAGCAAACTGTTCTGACCATTTATAACCTCTTTCTTGTTTTTGGCTTGTGCCAGATATTCCATTTGTAAGTTAGAATTTTCCTGAAAAAACAAACAAACAAAAAAACTTTGCTGCTAACTAATAAAACTAATTTTCTCTGCTCCACTGGATAAAACCTTTTTCATAATGGCATAACAACATGTCACATCGTATTTCTCATCGCAGCTCATTTTTGGGGGTTTTGTGAGCACTAGTGTAAAAGGTACTCACATGCTGCCACTGCTCTCGGATGAGCGGCCGGTATCGAAGAAAGTACTTTAAAGGGAAGTTATCTATGTCAGGCCAGGTGGCGGGGCTGTGCCAGGATACCTCCAGTCTCCGAGGGTTGAAGCGGATCGGGGTCGCTGTCACACGCTCCGGGGGGTCTGGCTTTACTGTAAAGTGGGTATAAACAGTTAGTTAAAGGGGAATATTAAGGTCACTCAGACAGTTGCATAATGTTTTATATAGCTCTAAATGGTGTCATAAAGGTTGAGTTAAGGCATTAACTTGCTACTTTAGTGATACTTATTTATATGATTGCACACTTTCTTTTTATTTTAGAAGAATAACAAGAATTTCCATAGTTTCAAGTCTAGCAGCGGTCAACAGTAATTGGCTGCAGTCTCAAGGTTAATGCGTGAAATGTCAATTTAGAGAACAACAAATATGAACGTTCACCAAAGACCTGCAACACTGTTTGTCCAGCAGATATCTGCACAAATAAAAACTTGCAATGAAAGGTGAGAGCTTTGAAACATGCAGGAAGGGGAAAAGACAGGCAGGGATGGTGTAACAGAAGCGCCTGTTGAATTGAAGACTGAATACATTCAGGATTCAGGATCTTCCAGCCTCTAAAACATGATTTAGAATTTTTGTTTTATTTTTTATTATATCTTTTAAGTCTTGACATGATAGAAGGGATCTATTTAATATTACTACTACCATTATTATTAGTACAGTCTTAAGGTTGCAATGTATTCTAATGCAAGAAAGACTTTAAATAAGGCTGAACTGAAGAAAAAAAGCTTTAAGAAAAGCTGAAAAAAGTGTCTGAGGTATCTGTGGCAAGACAGAAGATGAGAAGCCATCACTCCCCAATGAAAAGGCATGTGTGTCTGAATACCTGTCCACTGAGGAACACACCAAGACAGAGAGATTGAGAGAATTCAATTGAAAGCTTTTCAGATGATATTGAATGACCCAGTCTTTGTTAGATCACTCCCACAAGGGAACACACCAGCCTGCCACTTAAGCTACATGAAACCCTTTCCCATCTAGATGCACACATAGCATTACACAAGCAAATGGAAAACCACAGTAATAATCTCAATGTCTGATAACATACTGACAGCAGCAGTGGATGAAAGCAATGTGGATAAAAAAAGCAATGCATACTTATGAAGACTCATAAACAGGCAGCACGCAATTAATGAGTGAAAATACGAAAGATGGTTATTGGCACATACAAACAGACTGCTTTCTCACTCGAGAAAGAGACATTAACAATCTCTTTGTGATTTTCAAGTAAATTAAAAAAAAAAAAAAAAACAAAACTAGGGAAACCAAAAAA
>VUQG01013019.1:2071-13921 GCA_015106755.1 Etia nguti
AGGCACAGCCTGAAGAGGAGACAATGGTCCCAGCCCATGTAGGCCCACCACTTACAGGTGGCACTGGGTACAGTGTGTGCAGTTTGTGTTGGGCAGCAGTAAAGGTCGGAGGCCCTCTCAGTCCTATCCCCAGCTACCGAGGGTGGGTGGGTCCTGGGACATAGAAAGTCACTTCACTGATGGTAAAGGAGCCTAAACTACTGAGTGAAGCTGAGAGATACTCGGGGGGAGGGGGTTCTGGAATCCTTCTCCTAGAGAAGAGCTGGACTCTGTTCCAGTCTGGAGCCTCCATCTGTGAGACATGAGGAGCAGGGGTAAGTATTCTTGTATCCTCTCAGATTGCTGCCAGTACATTGGAGTTTTTGCTAATAGACTGTGCATTGCTTCCCTGTGTCTTCGGGTCTGCAAGCTGGATTTATGTACCAAAAAATAGTTCAGAGTACCGAGCCTTGGAGGACTCACTGAGGGTGGTGCTAAACGGTGCTTGATCTGGGGACCCCTTCCTCCTACTAAAAGACTTCAAATGGGGAATGACAGTGAGACCTGAAGGGGCGTGACTGGTCTGAACCTGGGTAATGTTCTGTTATTGGACTTCTGTGCAAACCAGTTTGTCGATAATTAACACCACTGCTCATCTTTGTGTTCATACCTAAATACAATTAATTAATATCCCTAGCTGGAAGTGCCTGGCAGAGGCCCTGGTACAAAAGATCTTCAACTCCCACCTCCAGCAGAACTTTAACAGCATTGCAAGGGAGGCTGGGGTTATTGAATCCAAAGGTACCATGTTCTGCACCGCTATTACTGACGCTACTGGAGCTGTGGCTGCAAGTTGGTTGGTGCTTGTCATGGTGGTAAACCCCAAACAAGAAGGTGGACACTGAAGGTGAAGGGAGCCATCAAGCTAACAAAGGAGTCCTATCTGGTTTGGCTAGCCTGTGTGAGGCAGCTGATGGACATCAGCAGGCCAAGCAGAATGGAACTCGGGCAGTGGCTGAAGCAAAAACTCCAGTGTGGGAGAAGTTTGGTAAGGCCATGGAAAAAGATTTTTGGTCTGCCTCAAAGCGATTCTGGCAAACTGTCGACGACTCAGCAGGGGAAAGCAGTGCTCTACTCACATGGTGTATAGTGCAGGTGGGGTGCTGTTGACATCAAATGATGACAATGAGGATTTTAACCCATTGCTACAAGCCATTTGGTCCGTGGTGAGAGCTTGGTCCGCGTTGCTGGCAATAATTGCTGGCATTAACTCGTTTCCAGTGGATGTTGGACTCTGCCAGAACTTCCCTTTGTCACCGATTCTGTTTGCAATTTTTATGGGCAGAATATCTAAGCTGAGCCAAGAGGTGGAAAGCTTTCACTTTATTGGTTTCAGAATTTCACCTCTGCTTTTTGCAGATGATGTGGTTCTGTTGGCTTCATTAGGTGGTGGCCTCCAGCTCACACTGGAGCAGTTCGCAGCCAAGTGTGAAGCAGCAGGAATGAGAATCAGCACCTCCAAGCCTGAGGCCATGGTCTTCAGCCAGAAAAGACATCCCTGACCCGCCACATAGAGGATTTTAAGTATCTCAGGGTCTTGTGCATGCTTTAGGGAAGAGGGGAGTGGAAGACTGACAGAAAGATTGGGGCCAGTGATGCAGATGCTGGACGAGTCTGTTGTAGTGAAACGAAAGCTCGAAATGGATGGATGGGAGGACTTGGAAAAGGTTGGATATGATAATCTTTCACCCACTTTAAAACAGAAGTGTCATTCAAAGTTAAGCCTGCAATCATCTGTCTTTCCCTGAACTTACCAGTTTGTTCCCTTCAGGGGCCCAGGCAAAGTACTGGACTTTATCAGGAATGTCAGAGGGTGTGATAAATGTGCTGAAACAGATTTGAGCATAAATTTTACGAGGTGCCTGTAACTGGAGTTGTGAATTCTGTTGGTGACATAAATATATATTTAAATAAAGGAAGCCAAAACCTTCTTTGTAGTTGAAATGAAAAAAAAAAGTTACTCACTCTAACTCCCGGTCATAAAGTGAATATGAAGCTGTAAATGAATGTCTCCACAGCTAATGGGATAAAAACGAAGTAAGGTAGTTTATCACTCAAAAGCTTTGAATATAAATCAGTTTGGAAATTAATCAGATGTGAATAAAGGTACTTTACCTTGGAGTAGTTGCTCATGAATGCAACGTATCGGCGGTCAGCAGACAGCTGGTAATCATAGGCATTTTTGTCCATCTGTTTGTTGAACAGAGAGATTGTAAGAGTTTCATAGACACCTCCTCAAAGTCTTGCATACAAACAACACTGCATCTGTGTGGAAGCTGTGTGCTATAAGCTTTAAAAGAAGGCTATGGATGCACATAAGGAGGATGTCTTACAAATCTGTCTTTGCTCAAGAAGTCTGATATCTTGTCTGTGGCGACATCATAGAGGAACACTGAGCCTTCTGACATATGCAGATATTCATGATCTGTGGTGGAAGATGAGAAAGATGAAAGCACACCCTTGAATATTTTACTCACAAGGGAGAATGCGTGTTAAAGAAGAGAGTTACTAAATGATACAATTTTTAATTTCTGTATTCAGTTTCGTTTCGTTTTTTTTTCAGAGGTTTTTTTATTTTTTATTTTCATTTATTAGGTACTACGGCAGATTTATGAAGTTGAACAACAGATTACTGTGATAAAAGGCAGTTGACACAGTCATATAGATCACAATCTCAATATGGACCAAAGTTTTCTCATGATTGTTAAATTGAAAAAACTGCTACTACTACTTTATGGAAATGAACTTTAACTTGCTATAGTGCTCTAATCTAGTTATAGCTACCACTTCATTTATTCACATGCTACAGTTATGCTTAAACATACCCAAATGTAGGGTCAAGATGGGTTAGAATTGGGGTTAGAACCTATGGTTGATTAGCTCTTAGAGGGTTAAAATCACTGGTACCAAAATCATAGTGGCACCAGATTTAGCACCAGGGGTTAGTTATCCACTGGAACATGAATGCAAAAGTATGAAAAAGTACTTGCTGAGATGCAATGACCCTAGCACGGCCAAAACCAGCTTGATATTTCAGGGGAAAAGGTGCTGTTCTGGTTTCAGAACAAGTGAATTACACAGTTTAAAACTGTCCTTATTAATGTTACTGCATTCTAGGTTATTTGGTTCCATATACTGGGAAACTAAATACTGCCAATAATTTCATGTGCCTCAGTGAGTCAGTCACACAAAGGGGATTTTTTGAGATATAAATAATCCTGTCTGATAACATATTTACAGTCCAGGAGACAATAACTGGCCGTAATCAGTGTCATCATGCCCCACACTTTTATTTTTTTTAAAAATACAAGTTAATTACATCACCCACCAGAAATCCACCTCATGTTGTAGGACTTGGGTTTCAGTGAGCTGTTGAAGACATCCTCAAGGGTGAAAGATCTAATGCTCGCCTCCTCGTTCTTTTCTGAAACACGTGTTTGGAAAAGTTAAGAGCTGCCAAGGACTTGAAGATCACATGTTACAGATATAATATCCCCCCCCCCCACACACACACACATTATGATGATCATAAATAAGAGAAGCTAAGAGCTGTAGAGGCTGTAACTGATAACGGCAAGTGGAATGTCGCTTATGTTAATGTGTAATAATGGAAATTGTCATAGTGTGTACTGAAAGGGTTTGGATTTAAAGGTATGCATATGGGGTGTCAGAGAAACTTCATTGCGAATTAAATCATACTTATAAATGTCACTTTGCATGCATAAATGAGCTCTTTTCTTAGATGGCAACATGACTGCTGGTGAGCTAAATGTTTTCTTTTAGTGTTTTTAGAGAAGTGTTATGTGACAACGGTCCAAACGTACGCGTAAAGTACTTTCTGACAAATGTGTTTAACCGTGAAACAGAAATGATGCCAGTGTGTGAAGCATTTAATAGCAAAGACTCACCATTAAGAAATATAGCGGTGGGGACCGCTATCAAAACGACGACCACAGCTACCCCAAAAATTCCAAGGAGCACCTTGGCAATGGAAACCTGTTCGAAGGGACAAAAGTCAGAAGTCGAAAAAGTTCCGTGTGAAGCATTCCATACGCATAACAACGATGTGTGAGTATTAACAAACCACCACCAACCATTGTTTCTGGCCGTAGAGTGAAGTATACAACCGATATCGCTCCAAATCACAACTTCATCGATCCAGTGCCACACGCTCAGAGAGCAACAAAGTTATGTGGCACACTTGGTTTGTTGTTAAATATTATCTCAGCCCAAGTTTCAAAGGTGGGACAGAAAATGTCCAGCGGAGTAAAGTTCGTCGGGTTTTATGATGTTCAACAGTTTTGAGGAAGTATGAGCTGTTTATCAAGCTATTCCCCAATTTGTCCGCTATTCAGAAGATTTTCAACTTTTCCTCTCATTCAGTATGTGGAGCAAAATGCCATTTCGCTTAAATATAAGAACATTTATCGTGTCTGTAAACACCCTTTGTTTTGTTCAAGGCTGCAATTAGCAGTTTATCTGAAGCCCAAAGGAAGTTTATACAACAGATCAAGAAATGCATTAAATGTGTCTAACATGGGGTTAGTCTGTTTTACAATTGCCTGAAATAACAAAATTAAGATCTTGTTTTGTTAGTTATTTTCCTGCTCATACAGAAAGAGAAAAATATCCTTGTTAGACAGGGAAGTTTGCCAGGAAAAAAAACAAAAACAAAAAAAAACCGGATTAACGGTTTCCAACTATGACTGAACAGAATGTAGAAATAAATATTAAATAACGTCATTTAAAGAAATCTGATCATTTTCATAAATTATAAACTACAAAAGATGAACATATAGCAACCAATATATATTAATTCATGCAACTGTGTTATTAAACATGATTTAATACTGTGATGGCTATTTTAAAACAAGTTAAAGCCCAAATGTACTTGTTAGAAAAACATAGCATCTTATTACATGTCAAAGTCTATTAAAATATTTCACTGGCTTCGATAGCCAGATAGCCACCATTGCTATCACTGACCATGCTGCTATTGTGGCTAACTCAGTCAAGCTAAGTTGTAGCATTATATATGCAGTGCCATTATCCATCCTGTACCATCCTGTATGACAAGGAATCACATTTTGTCAACTCATATATTGCACTGCAAGTGCAATCCACCACTTTACATGACTGTCTTAGAGCCACCATATAGTCCCTTTTTTTGTGCATGGTAAGAGTCCCCCAGCCCTTTGCAATACAATACTTAGGGATGAATGAAAAAGCTATAAAAAAGTGATTTTACATTCTCTGCTTATATGTATTTCTTCACAGTGCCTTAAATGAATTTGTCTAACAGCTGTACAAATAACACTATCTATCTATCTATCTATCTATCTATCTATCTATCTATCTATCTATCTATCTATCTATCTATCTATCTATCTATCTATCTATCTATATGTTTTCAGTCAGTGTGAATCTCTGAAATACAGGTTTGGGGTTTTTTAGACATTTTTTCCACTGACTGTGCAAGTCTTCCTCTTTGCACATGACACTGACCAGTATGAAAATGCTAAGAGCCCATTAAAGGCTTAACAAATATAAAGCTGTGCCTTTATGAGGAATAGACATCATATTCTGCACTTATTTCCCTCATACCGGACATCCTCAGCAAACAAATAGACAGTGGATGTCTTCCCTAATGCAGCATGGCTTGTTTGAAGAGTGTTACTTCACAGATGCCTCCATTTAGCTGACACTCAGCCTGACTAAAATCGTTTATAGGTGTCACTATATACGCATTTGGTCTTATTGGACAGATATAGCTTTGACGTATGAAGACAGAGAGTGAGGAAAGAAAACAAGACAGATATAGAGCAAAGTTTGAACCACTGGTCATCTGAATCTATGTACAGTTGTGTACTGGTTGATTTATAATCTAATGCAGGATTTTGATACATGGAAATTTTGCAATGCCTTAACATAATGAACATGTTTCAGTTTGAAGTAAAGTGAATAAAAACAGAGAAAACAGGAAGTCTTTAACGTAAGATAAACCCTGTCACTCAGTCAGATTATTTTTTGCACTGTGTTAAGGAAAAATTTGTTATACAGTGCATAAGCCATCACTGACCGTAACCAGTCTTCTAATGAAAGTGTGCCGTCTCAGGGATAAAGTGAGAAGCTGGGCCTTGACTTCAACAGATTCTTGGCTTCAGGTTGAATAGCCTTGAAATTTGGGAGTTGTTTGGAGGAACTGTGAGGAAATCACCGCTGTTGGAAATGAGCCCGTGAACTTTTTGTAAACATCCTCATAGTACTGACGTATCAACTTAATGTATTGTAGCAGCAGCTCATTTCAAAACTATTTCCACCACTCACACAGACATACTTCAGACGGTGCACTACAATTACTAATGTTGTTTTGTAATACCAATTTGTATTTCAGTTTGAAGCTATAAACACTATAAACCGATAAAGGACTGGGTACTGATAAACTAATAGATCATATAAACATTTTACTGCTGTAAGTCCTGTAACTAATTGTATCTACTATTATATTTGCACAGTATATATGCACTGCTCAAAAAAAGGAACCAAACAAAAAATAAATCAAAGGTAAATCACATAAATCAAACACTGGATCTTGGTGAGTGAACTATTCAAATTGAAAATCTTTAACACACATGTGAGTTAGTAGTGTAGTGTAGGTAGTAGTGTAGGGAGCCCTTGGCCACATCCTCCAATGTGCTTGTATGCGCTGCTAACAGTATCTGGGCATTTCTGGGTTAGAACAGGGGTGGGGGAACTCCAGGCCTCAGGGGTCAGTGTCCTGCGGGTTTTAGATGTGTCCTTGATCCAACACAGGTGATTTAAATGGTTAAATGACCTCCTCAACATGTCTTGAAGTTCTCCAGAGGAGTGCTAATGAGCTAATCATTTGATTCAGGTGTATTGACCCAGGTTGATATCTAAAACCTGCAGGCCACCGGCCCTTGAGGCCTGGAGTTCCCCACCCCTGGGTTAGAGCATCAATGAGCTCTCTCTAAAGGACAGCAAGACCTCATGCCAACCTCATGGAGTCTCATTCTGACAGTTTAGTCAGAAACATGCACAAGTGGCATAGTGGAGGCCATTTTTTAGGGCTCTGGTAGTGCTGCTCTTGTTTTTCCTCACACAAAGGACAAAATACTGATCCTGGTGTTGAGTTGATGCCTGCCCCAGCCTATTTACACTCTTAAGACTGTGCAGGGAGATGCAGCAAACCTTCTAGTACCAGCATTTATTGATGTGCTGTACTAGAAAAACTGGACTACCTCTGAAACCTAAATGCACTTTAGGCACTAGTAGTGACAATGACACTAGCAAAAAGCAAAACTAGAGAAACATCAGTCAGAAAGGCCGCTCTGATGTACTTATTGTCACATTCATTTGTACCAAAGGAAGTGATGTAATTTTACAGTAATTTATGCTTTCTGACTAAACAAATGGATATCCTTGAAGATCAACTGACTGTGTGTCATACTGTGATGATTAAATGTTCCATTGTAGTTAGTTTAATACAGTGTTTCCCAGACTAGTGGTTGGGTCTCTCTAAAGGGTCACATTAATCTTGAGGGTAACATGAGAGTTCTAGCTTTAAAGAAACAGAACAAAGAAAGAACACTGAGAAAAATAAGCAAATTGTCAGGACTCTTACAAGTTCTGGATCTATATCATTGCCACTTAATTTCCAGCGAATTGTTGCAGAATGTAACATTTTGGCAAAATAGTTCAAAAACACCTGAGCAACTATATTCACATGAAGAATTGAACACCACATAACATTATGAAATGGTACTTTAAAAGACGGATGGATCTATTGGACTATATCTGGAGAGTGTGAGTTACCACCACGTATATAAATAAACTTTATTGATAAAGTGCTTTTCAAAAACAAGTTATCAGAAGTACTGTATAACAAAATAGAGTAAAATAAATAAAGACTATGCAGAATCACAGTAAAATATAATTGCAAATTAAAATACAGTTAATAATAGCATAAATCCAAGTTAAGACCCAATAAAATATAATGAAAGGAAACAAAAATTTAAAAAACAGTATCAATAAGAGTTTCCACAGAAAGACTTAACAAAAAAAGTTATCAATTGGTTCTGAGCTTGTGATTGAAGATAGCGAGGAGCAGTATTTTTTAAAGAGAAATTGAGATAAATAGTCTGGAGCTGTTGAGCTGATGTGGCATTCTTGGAGCAGACACAACCTGACCGCTGTAGGAGGCTCCATGATTCCAGATTCTGACAGTCAGATGCCTGACTGTCAGAACCTGGAAACCTGGCAGAGAAGATTTGGCTAGTTTTTCATGGGCACAACCCACAAATGCATTGTCGACACAAGTGTGGCAGGAATTCCAACAGTATTAAATTTATTGCTAAGAAACATTGTTACAACAAAGAAATAAGTGACCAAACACAAATTAGTTTTTATGCTAGGTGTGTGTGTGTGTGTGTGTGTGTGTGTGTGTGTGTGTGTGTGTGTGTGTGTGTGTGTGTGTGTGTGTAGAAAGAGAGACGTTATTCTTTCAAATCCGTGCATCTAGATTTTATCACAGCATATTTACCTTCATAGCAGCCAGTGTGTGTCCTCGAGAACTTACAGCACTCTCAGACACTCACAGATTTCGGTGTTTGGCTCTGAGTGTTGGTATTTCCCTGTTATGATAAAGTTGGACCTCCCACCCCAGATGGTGGTTCTGTTAAGATACCACTCCACACTAAGCCATGGACGTAAAGTACAGGAAGTAATGTCTTCTTGCTCTCAGTGTTCTCTAGCAGTCTCAGATATTTTGCTTTTCATTTGAATTTCTTTTACTGAAGTTTTACTGAAGAATGAATTGCAGTGAAAGCTGCTCACTTTTACAGATGGAAATTCTCACCTTCTACTTCTTGATATTTTCAGCGTACTTTCTTGATTAGATTATACATATTCTTGAGGCAGTGTTTTAGCTAAAGGTACTTTTGACTCCTCCCTTATTCACAAGGGCTCACGACAGCAGCATATATGATTTGGCAGGTTATGTATGCTGGATCAGCAGACAAGCAGACAATTAGGAATGAATAAATAAATAAATGAATAAATAAATTTTTAAACTTAATTTAAATTTATCCTAATGTGCAGTTTTCTTACTTGTAATTTTGTGTGTTTCATTTTTATTTAAAGACATTTAAATTCCTGAAATTATGTAAATAAATAGTATATAGCGCTTGTTTACACGAGCAGAACCAAGGTTTCCACAGCACAACCTAGTGGTGAATGACAACATTGCAGGGCAGCAAAGCTAAAAGAGCATTTTGGCGGTCCTTTTAAAAATCCCCTGTGCTCTTCTGTCATTGGCTAGTTGCACTATCTGTCAAGGCACTTCCGACAACTCTCGGCAACTCGGATGTGATGCACTGCTCTTCTGACTTCGGAAGTTACAACGTTGTTACAGAGTAGCTCTTAGCAAATAACACGGACATTTTAGAGGTATTAAACTTGTAAGAGGTCTTTCCTTTTCACCAAATGGCTTATCCAGGATACGGCGGAGTGAGTAAACTGTGTACTAAACACTGTTAAACGAGCTACAGTAGCTAGCAGGAAGGTTAGCTGTTGCTGGAGGCTGTTGCATATTTTTCCGTTAAATTGTGACTGTAGAGGTGCTGCATTTGTTCCTGTACTCCTGTAGTAATTACTAATGTGGTGACTTTTCACCTACTGTAACTCAGGAGCTATACTGGCGTCCACTGTTTATTGTAAATTAACTTTTATACCCCGAAAAAATGTCTTCCGGGATGAAAAATCCTCAGTGCTCACCTTCAGTCTGTCAGCTGTGTATATGAAAAAAGGCTTGGCACAGAGTAACCTATGAAATTACTGTAAGTAGCGATTATCTGTGCTAAAGCCTTTCTTTATGTCTGTACACTGTATCTAAACAAGCACCGCAGAGTATTTGAAATTGACAGTACATTGTGTAGCAGACACATTCTCATTGTTAGAACATTAAACATGCAGGGCAACAGGTTATAAATGTTTTGTGGTATGAAACAAATCAGCACTCTGATCAGTGTTTTACATACCAGTACTAATCTTCTCTCTCTTTTCTGTCTCAGTATGGGGGCCAAATGCCAGGCATGCCACCACAAGGAATGCCAGGAGGGCCCATGGGAGGTCCCCCACCTGGGAACATGGGGGGTCCGATGGGAGGTGGGCCACCTCAAGGAGGATATGCACCGTATGGAAGCTATCCAGGAACATTTGGTGCCCAACCCCCATCTGCAAATGACCCAATGTGGGGATACTTCACAGCCATAGCAGGCCAGGTGAGTTTGGATGCATGCAGAAACACGCCAGTCATAGTCTTTAAGAAAGTCGCATTTTCCCTGCAGCTTTGATTTCATTTTCATATGAATGAAAATGAAATCAAATGTATGAATAACAAAAAAAAGAGAAAAAAAAAGAATGCTTGGACACTGCTAGCATAATGGACAGGTTTTCTGACGGGGCTCCCACACAAACGCAAAGCAGAGGTTGAAGCATCGCCAAATATGCTTCCAAACCAACTTCCTTCCAAGCCAAAGATTAGAAAATATGATGAAGCATATCTTGCCTTTGGCTTCACCTGCACGACAGCTGCCGTGCCAAGGTAGGTATCCCCGTCAGAATTCGTTTCCCCTGCCTCGGGACCACACGCTGGGCTCTCCAAATCATGGACAAACAGTATCCCACATTCTTGATTTTTAGTTCACAAACACTTCTTATAACGACTAACTACTCCTGAAACTTTAGAGGTTTTAGTTCTTTATACAGTAAAGTTACAGGAGGATAAAAAATAATTATCAGGCAAAATGTCCTTCATTTGTTAAGCAAAAAAAGTTTGGGAACCACTGATCAACGGTATCTCATCGTATTTTTTCACATTTGTCGCATACTGTAGTCTACCAAACTCTTATGGTTAAATGAGTTTTATTTAAAGTATCAAGGTTAACAGTGGATTATTTTATTTAACTATTTTTTTCTTGATTAGTGTTTATGATTCCCATGATATACAAAAGCTTAAAATGCAATCTTATGTTTCTTACATATTCTCTGGCTTCTCCTCATCTTCACTTTCGCTACCCTCTGTCACATCTTCTTGCTTTCTTTACTTTCTGCTACACAGACAAGACCCTCTGCAAGAATGAATCATATAGGACTAATATTAGTCTCTTAACCTGCCTACATGCCATTTTCAACCGTTT
Organism: Etia nguti; assembly: GCA_015106755.1. Lineage (NCBI taxonomy): Eukaryota > Metazoa > Chordata > Actinopteri > Cichliformes > Cichlidae > Etia > Etia nguti. Next base: position 13,330 of record VUQG01013019.1, read on the forward strand.
TGGTGCTAAGGCATATCAGAGGTCAAATGTAAAGTTTTGATAATTATTAAAGTTTAAATAAGTGTCCAAACAGGCACAGAGAGAACATGAAAACTATACAGAAAGGCCCCGGTTGTCTTGCTATGCGGTGAAAGTGCAAACCTCTGCATCACCATGCCACCCTGCATAAGTGGTTGAAAAAATAAGTAAATGGTAAATGGACTGGTTCTTATATAGCGCTTTTCTACTCTTCTAAGCACTCAAAGCGCTTTACACAACTTGTGCATTCACCCATTCACACCCATTCGCACAAGCACATTTTGTAAGTGCTTTCTAAGTAACATTCACACACACATTCACACTCCGATGGACGCATCGGAGAGCAATTTGGGGTTAGTATCTTGCCCAAGGATATTTGGCATGCAGACTAGGGGAAGCCAGGAATCGAACCACCAAACTTCCGATCGGTAGATGACCTGCTCTATCGCCTGAGCAACAGTCACCCCACCAATGATAGTTGCCAATGATAGATACTCAATGATAGTTGCCACGTATCATTGAGGTCTGCATTATACCACCGTCCCAGGCTCTTTATGGGCTTCTCTAAGACTGT
>VUQG01013019.1:24577-35441 GCA_015106755.1 Etia nguti
GTTTGGCATTGGCAGAGAAGATCTGGCAAGTTTTTCATGGGCGCAACCCACATACTCAACTCTGCTGCTCAACCCACAAATGCATTTTCCTTACAAATGTGGCACCATTTAAGGGGAAATAAACAAGCTTTCCAAAAGTATAAGATTTATTAGCAAGAAGTATTATTACAACAAAGAAATAATCAACCAAACAGAAATTTCCATACTTTTTGTGCTAAGTTTAGAAATGCCTTGGAAAGAGTTTCAAGTAGCTTTGTTCCCTGTGAGGGGGGAAGAGTAGTGGAAAATGAGAGTGGAAAGCTACAGTCTGAGAGCGTGCTGATGCCACCCCTGAATGAATGGTGGTTTGCACTGTGTGTGAGGAACATGCAACAGAAGACAACATGAGAAAAAAAAAATCATGCATATCTTTTAGGAAGAGCACATTAGGTGCCTTGAGTTGCTGGCAGTGTTCTATTTCAGCTATGTACATGATGACTTTACATGTGGTAGTAATATAGTGTATAAATACCTCTGTATAAATGGATTTTATACATCTAAATTGGAGCACGGGGCAGGGACGGAGGAGGGAGCTAGGGGGTTTTCTCAAAAGGAATGGAAGAAAGTCTACAGTTTTTTTTAACCTTTGCATATTTAGTCTCTTTCTTAAACCCTGAGTCAAGCTTTAGAAATAACCTTCAGTCATTGTCGAAGGGTTCAGAGTAGGGGGTGGGGGCTACTTCCCTGGAAGCCCCGGGTCGGAGACTGGCCTGTGGAGTCCCAACATTCCTGAGCTGCTGGGGACATCTGGTAGAGAGGCTTGTCGGCTTGATGGGAAATTCGGTGGATGTTGGTGGTGCTGCTCTGCTGAGTCTAGGACGTCTCTCTGCTCAGTGTTGGCGTTATTCTCAAGCAGTCCGGGTAAGTCCCCATTGGGATGAGTCTCTGCGTGGAGAGGGACTGGGGAGGTTTCTTTGGATGTGTTCAGGGTTCTCTCTGAGCCGGGGCTCTGAGGATGGAACAGCACAGTGGAAATCCACAGAAATTAAAGACAGACTACACACAGCAAGCGACTTTCTACCACATGATATAAGCCCCTGACAGCCGGTCAACGTAGGAGCAGTTTTTCGTAGTTCTTTCCAAGGCTTCATCTCACTTCTTTTCTTATTAGTTTTAATAAATATACTATATCAAATTAAAATTTTACTGTGAATTTTGTCCTGCACTATTTCAACACTGCTTTCATAAATATCCACCTATAATACTAAAATAACAAAACCTATAATAACAGGAGATGAAAACAAATATTTTATTTGTTGTCCAGTAGGCTCTGTATTTATATGCCACTACTGCATGCCATTAACTTTTTTCTACTCTCTGCAATTCGTTCTGTTTGTTGTCTTTCTTCTCCTGTTTTCTCTCGTTTTTTACATCACCTGATGGCTGCCCTCTCCTGAACCTGGTCCTCCTGGGAGGTTTATCCTGCTTAAAAAAGGAATTCTTCCTCCCCACCATCACCAGTGGTTTGCTCATAGGACATACAAGGGCAAAATATGGCTTGAGGTTCAGAACTGGCACACGGACCTTCCTAATCAGGTCCCTGATGTCCTAAAACTAAAAACTAAAAAACAAACAAAACAAAAACAAAAAACAGTTAGTAGATCTCACGGCGAATGACTGCAATTAGTCTGTCCTGCTCGATTTAAACAAGAAGGTGCAAAAAAGTCATCGTGGCCCTTTGAAAACAAACGCTTCTGAGTCTGGTCACAGGAGATTGCTGGTTCATAAGGATAGTATTATTAATAAATCTTATAACACTACAGGCTATTTACCTTCAAATGTAAAAGGACTTCGAACTGTGAACTGCTGCCATAAATAAATCAAACTGGATGTAATGGAATAAAAGATCAATATTTGATATTAATATGAAGGGCAAACACCATGACAAGCTGCTCCAACTTTACAACAGCAGCACGCTGAGTGATGGAGGGCAAAATCTACTGCTGTTCTCTGAATAGTGTAACGCAGAGCTCCATCACAGTTAACCAGTTTGCTCTACTATACTCCAAAAAACCTCCTAATTGTTGTTCTCCTTGCTGAGCTGTGATGGAGGGAGCGCAACATGAACAGCAGGTTTTGTACTTTGTAATCTTTGCTAGCAGTAAATTTAGAGGAAATGTCCCCTTTAAGCTCTTTTTGGTAAAGTAATCGCTATTTGATTTGACTTTTGGTAACTATCATTTAATTATATAATAATTACAAAAAAACATACAAAAACTATGATTGGAATTCATCAACATGTTTTTTTCCTGCTATATATTAGCAGAAAATTATAAACTGTGCCATATTTGGTTATGCAAGTACAGAAAAGTCAAACCGCCAGAAATTCAAAACGAAGTATGCAGAAAACAGTTTTTCTTGTCCGACCAACTGTTTTAAATCAAAGATGAATTAGTTTTCTAATTTTGTGTCATGTGTTATACAGATTTGAAATTTACCTCGAAAATTGAGCCTAAGCTATTGTCAAACAGTGTGACCACCAGCTGAGAATCATGGCAGAGTTAGGGGAAACCAGCGTTTCCACTCATTAAGCTTCTGCTGTACCTGCGGCCGAGCTGGAGCAGGGCTCACATCGATGGCAGACACCAGCTGGATCCTGACCGCTGGCCTCTGGTACTCTGGGCTGGAGGTGACGGTGCTATAAGCTGGAGGACCGGCTGCTGTTTGCCTCTGAAGGAGCTGCAGGATGGCCTGGATGTCTGCAGTCATCTGGGACTCAAGTCTGATGGCCACAAAATATGAAATAAACTGAAAAGCAGCATGACAAAGTGGTTGTATTTTGGATGCTGTACATCTTTGTGTTTCATTAGAGAAAACACATCTGAAGGAAATATATTAGCAGAAGAAACAGAACAAAGCTCACTGTTACTTCAACAAAGTAACAATGAGCCTTGATAGTTATGGTAAATGGACTGATTCTTATATAGCGCTTTTCTATTCTCCCGGAGTACTCAAAGCGCTGTATACAACATGCCTCACTCACCCATTCAAGCACTTCTAAACTCAAGTGCAACTAATAAACATTCACACACATTCACACTCCGATGAACGCATCGGAGGGCAATTCGGGGTTAGTATCTTGCCCAAGGATATTTGGCATGCAGACTGGGGGAGCCAGGAATCGAACCACCAACCTTCATAATCAGTAGCTGATCTGCTCTACCACCTGAGCCACAGCCACCCCACTTAAAAAGAAACCCTTTAATAATAAAAATAATCGGGGGTAGGCAACTCCAGGCCTCGAGTGCCGGTGTCCTGCAGGTTTTAGATGTGTCCTTGATCCACCACAGCTGATTCAAATGGCTAAATGACCTCCTCAACATGTCTTGAAGTTCTCCAGAGGCCTGGTAATGAACTAATCATTTGATTCAGGTGTGTTGACCCAGGGTGATATCTAAAACCTGCATGCCTTGAGGCCTGGAGTTCCCCACCCCTGGTTTAGATAATCATTACTACACAACTAAAGTACTCTTATTAAACCCCCAACGTCTGCAGTAATAATATCAGTGTAACAGTAGTACAGTTTACTACGAGGATTTTAAAAAATTTATTTGTGTAAATTTCCACTGTTTTGCAGAGTGTAAGTTATTCAGTGTGTGGACTGTTATACAATGAATGTGCAGACAGAAAAAGCATACCACAGTGTAGTGCAGTACCTTGGATGGAACACTAGAGGGAGCTTTAAAGCTTCCTTCATATAGTAAGGCCAATCAAGAGTTTCCTAGTAGTATGATCCTGCTCAAATGCAGAGCCTTCAGGAAGATGGCGAACTCTCAAAGGTGTGACCGAACACGTGTACTCTGTGTATGTATTGATGCATTAAAGGGTTCACCAGCAATAAATATGGAAAGATAATTCAAATATTTTGAGTTGTATTGGTAAATAAGTACTAAAGATATTGGCCAGTAAAAAGTACAGTAATTCCCTCTAAAATGAGGTGGAAGTATGAAGTGCTCAGTTCCCTCACTGTTGTGCCGATTTTAAACCTGAATGTTAGTGATTCTGTGATCACTGCACTTGAAAGTATAAAATCCTCTAACGCTATAAAAATTAACTGTTTTTCATTTGTACTGGAAATCTCTGCATCACCTAATACACCGAGTTACATCATGAGCCACAGGATCTTAGATGATGAATCACCTTTTTTTCCCTTACTTACACACTCCTTTTCTGTTCTTCATTGTAAAATAAAGAGAGTCAGTAAACACAGCCAGCAAAACAGAAGCTTTCCAGTGCAGACTCGAGCACGCTGGTACTTTGTCAGGTGAGTGGGTTTTTTTTCACCCAGAGGACAGAGTGGAAGTAAACACTTTGTCTCGGTTCTGCTGTGAGGGTAAATGAGGGTTGGCGGTGCAGTGGCCATGCCTGCCCATCAACCGAATCTTCATAAATGGCTGTAAGGTATTCAGCTGTGATGAGACCAGCATTTCTACCGAGAGGCAGTGAGCAGAATATCGAAGAAACTCGAGTAGTTCCTCCCCTCAATTCATTACTTCGTATGAGATTTGTGAGACAGTTGCTAACAAATGCCATCTACTTCAATTGGCAACTTTACTGTGACTTCCACAAACCTCGTAGGATGACGTCAAAACTCTTTGCAATTTGTCTGTATCTTGTGGCTCTGTGCTATAAATAGACAATTGCTAACTGTCTTCCTCCCCCTCATCTGTATCAGTGCACCAGCCCAGAATCACACCAGCTGCTCACATGGTCCGCTCTCTGCATTAACACAGCTGCAGTGGGTGTCTGGCCCAAAATGTCTCTGCAACTTTTAGCCAATTATAGGCAGAATTATGGGATTCACATGGCTAGCTCTCAAAGAAGCTGATGAAAAATACAAAGCCTATTATAGGAAATTGAGTCAAACCTGATCCCGGAGGTGTCTTTAGTTATCCAAAGGTTAAGAGCCTGAAAAATCCTGAAATAGCATTCCACTGATTTAGCTCCTGTAACATCGATTAGTGATGGTAAATCCGATTGGCCAGTAGTATTGACCAATTGATTAGTTTCAGTTTCAACCAAAACTGTTCAAAATGTGAAAAAAGCCTAAAGTGTACATATCGTTGCATTTTTCTTTGCTCCTTTATTTAAAAACAGGACATCTGTGATTGGCAGTTGCTCCACAGATGTCAAAATGATGCATTATAGTTTTTATTGGATTAACTGAGAAAGCTAGCTTTCTGGTATAAAAATGAGCTATGAGTGGTTTCAACAATGCAAAAAAAGTAGAAGAGATCAAAATGCAAGAACAGTTCATGTCTCCCTTCTTCAAGTTATCTAATAATTTATAATTATTATTATCTTAAGATCTGTCAGCTACACAGTATTCAATAACAATCCCAATGCCAGAAAAGTTGGGATGTTGTGTACAATGAAAATAAAAGTAATGCAATCATTTGCAAATCATATACACTGATATTTCATCCACAATAGAACACCAAAAACACATTAAATGTTTAAACTGGGAAAATGTCATTTTATATGTGATGGCAGTAACACATCTTAAAAAAGTCCTGTTTCCCACTGTGTAGGGTCCTCTCTTCTTTTAATAACAGTCTGTAAACAGGCAGGCAGTTGCCAGACTTTTGGGTGAGGAGTGTTGTCCCATTCATGTTTGAAATATGATTCTAGCCCTAACAGTCCTGTTTTGTTTTGGTCACAGACATTGATTTTCAGTAGTGTCCCTGAACCCATCCAGTGATTTTCTGTCCCTTGTGCAAAGATTGCTTCAGATTCTCAGAATGTTTTGATGATTATGTACTGTAGATAATGAGATATTCAAGCCTTTGCAAAATCAAACATGTGGTTCATACATCAGACTAGAAACTGTAAATGTAGGAACTATGACTGGTAAAACGAGAGAGCTGGCTGATTGGATGTTGGTCCACACTGTTCAAGCGTGGTCTACATAGGAATTGAAATTGAGAAATTGAGTTAATATTGGGTCATCTTGAAGGAAGAGTATGTGAATAATGTTGTGGAGGTGAAGAGGGTTGCAGACAGAATCATGAGTTTGAACCCAGAAATTTAAGGGGTGATGCTGAATGTTGTCAGTGTCACAGGTTGAATAAGTCAGTTAGAAGTAGGAATTCTAGAGTAAGTTGGATGAAGTAGTAGAGAGTGTTCCCACGGGTGAAAGAGTGGTGATTGGAGTTGACGTCAATAGACATGTAGGTGAAAGGAACAGAGGTGATGAGGGCATGTTGGATAGTTATAGTGAGAAATCCAGAAAGACAGATGGTAGTGGATTTTGTGAAATGGACAGAATTGGCTGTGAACACAGAGGGAGGAACATAAGGTGACTTAAGAGTGGAGGAAGTTAAACACAGGTGGATTACATCTTATGCAGAGGGGGAATCTGAAATAGTTAGGAGACTGCAAAGTTATGCCAAGGGAGAATGTAGCTAGTTAGCATCAGATGGTAGTCTATAAGACAACACTGTATATTAAGAAGAGACAGCAAGTAAAAGTAAAGCTGAGGATGAAAGAATCTTATGCAGAGTTCAGGGAGAGAGACCTGCTCTGGGTTGTAGGGAAGTGTTACCGGATGAGTGGCAAAGTACAGCTAAAGTAGAGAAACTGCCAAGAAGCTGTTTGGTGTAGTTGTTGGGGAAATGAAGAAGTGCAGGAATGTATTCAAAGAAATAGGTTAGCTAAGAAGGAGAAGAAGAATGTAGACAGAAGCCTTACAGTGACTTCTATGTGATGCTAGGCACTAATGAATGAGAAAAAGACTTTTGTTGACTGGCTAGGGAGAGCGCTTGAGTTGGAAAGGATTTGCAGCATGTTAGGGTGATTAATGATATATGAAATGAAAAATGAAATAAATAACTAAATAAATAAATAATGTATTTATGCTATTTATATATGTAGATAGTAACGTGGTTAGCACTGACACCAAGTTCCATTCTGCTCAGTAGACTTTTATAGGGACCTTCAGCTCCAGCTCCAGCATTGACTGATTAACTGGTCTTTTCCTGCTACTGTTGTGATATCGGCATTTAGAAATTCACTATTGACCTAAGTTTAGCCGCTAAAGTTGCCTGAAGCCTCTAGTGTAGAGTAGCTCCTGGGATGTATCAACATAATCCTGAGTGTTGACGATACAAAGAGCATTTGCTGTCTTTTGGTTTGACATGAACAACAAGCTTTTTCAAAACCCTTCCCAGCCCTTTTGCCCCTGCGAACCTGTTGAGGTGCTGCTGCAGCAAGTCTAGACGTTGCTCCACCTCTCCATAGGTGAGCTCTGTGTCACTGTCATCCTCCCTGGCTGGTGTTTCCTGGTGAGACTCCTCCGCAGCCTCACCAGGATGCTGATGCACCCACTCATCAGGGTGGAGCTCTGGAGAGAAAGACATGAGAGCAGAGATGAATACGCATACACATGCGTGCACAAGAAACGATCTGTGTTATCAGAACGATGTCTCAATGAAAGCATTGTCTGTGCTGTGCCTTCTCATCATTTAGCTTTACTGAGCTCTGAGCAGCTTACCACCTTCCGATTAATGACATTTACGCTAGAGAGGAAAACACCCATCTGACCCCCGGCTTGCATCACAACCTCAGTGGGATTTTCCTGCCTCTCTTTTGGGTTTCTGCTAGAGATTAAATTGACATTTCCTGTAAATTTTTCTCGCCGGGCTGTTTGTAAGAATCAATATCACTCTCCAGAAGAAATCCTCTTACAGCTGTAACATCTGAATTATGGGATATTATCAAATCAACACGCTGACACAGATTTCCCATGTCAGTGTGGAATCCTGCTGAGTTTGACTTGGTAGTTAAAATACAGGAGAGCCCTGTGTGTGTGTTTATACTGAACCAATTTATGGAGGATTTAAGGTAACTGCAGCTGACTACTGAGAGTGGGGGTCAAATGAAGTCAGATGCAGCTGTTTATGTGGAAGCTGCAACTGTTCGACCTGCACTGGAATGCATAGAAGGATTCTGTATCCGTTTGCTGCACCTTTACAGCCGGTACAGTCCTATTGTTTCCAACAGATCCTTCAGTTTGTCCTGGACCTACGGTCACAAGGGGTGTCCCGAGCCAAGTGCTGGATATAATCCTCTTACATTTTATTACTCAGTTGGTTTTAGGTTTCAACATGACACATAATCCCTTTTTGGATTTTTAATAGGTGTGACATTCCTCCCCTCAGGCTTTTTTAACTGGGTGTTTATTTGGAATTCTTGAAAATGAAATTCTAAGTTAATTAGTTATTCTGGTGTCAACCTTTAGAGGAAAAAAAAAATGCAGATTTACAGGAAACTGTGTATTTAAACAATGTCAGTAATTTCCCTGATGTTTCTTTAGTGTTTTATCCACTTGGTTTTTGTTAGAAAAAACATTTATTTGAATGACAGGAAAGAGATAAAGGCTAATCTCTTGTTACTTAATGGAGAGATTAAAAAAAATCCCTCTTTATTTGTAGGAACAAATACATCTGACATCTCTGTCACCTTTGTATTCCTGGTTCTGTGTGTTGTCTCCAGCCTGTGCACTAGAAGCATTGTTCAACCCAAGGCCCAGGGCATGGTCCCTTACCACCGGGTAGCCCAGCACACCAGAACACAAGGGCCTCTGCTCCTCCTCCTCCTCCCTGCCTTCCTCTTCCTCTTCATCCTCCTCATCCTCTCCCTCCTCAGCAGACTCTCTCCTCTCCTCAGCTGCTGAGGAAGCATAGATCTGCCTCGTCTGCTTTGTGTCACAGTAGGTGACCGCAGCCTCCTTGTTGTCCTGGTTGTGGGAGCCTACGGGCACAAAGTGCAGTCAGGAAACCTGCTGGGGGAACGCTGACTTCCTCTGGGGATGTCGGGGTTGCCTTTGTTATCTCTGACAACAGTAGTACGTGTCTTGCTTTGGGATTAAAGTGAGGACAAACAATGTTAAAGCACAATCTAGCCTGTTAATGTTGTGCATTTTATCATAATGTGTTCCAAATGTGTGTTTTCAAGACAAGCTTGTTCAGCAGTAATGAATGGAATGAATGGAATAAAGCTCCTGTTCACTAAACTGAAGTGAGGTCTAAATCTTCACACCTGATGGATGCAGGCAAGATATGCCAGCTGCTAGACTGTGAAATGGACTGTTAGCTACATTCTCTGTCCTCACTTGTGTTGTACTGTGAGATCGTGACATTGGTGACAGAGGACTTGTAACCATGGTGACCAATTAGATTTGCCTGAATCGAAGCCAAACCCCTTCGCGCTGCTGTATGAAGGCTCTGTCGTCAAGCCCCAAGACTCCTGGCTGTTAGAAGTCAAATGACAACAGATCCCCCTGTGCGGGCCACTTCTGCTCAAACACACTGAGTGATCTGGAAGCCGCCCTGCCATCAGAGATCAGGGAGTCTGCTGTATTTACCTACATAATACACAGGCCCTGAGGGGCTGTATCAAAGGTGGCTCTGAAAATCAGGGATGATTGCAAAAAGTCCAACACACACGACCAGAGTTAATGTTTCAAGAAGCCAAGTCAGCGTTGATGAGATCACACTTTCAATTTCATGACTTTACAACAGTAAGTGAGACCTCAAGTGGTCACATTAAAGGTTGGCGTGGTAAAGAAACTGTCCACATACCAGCAGATATGATCATGTATTATCACACTATAAACTACTCCAACAGGGGACTAGAAACAGATTTTATTTCTTAAATTCAATGCAATTTTATTCATACAGCGCCAAATCACAACTACAGTTGCCTCAAGGCGCTTTATACTGTAAGGTAGACCCTACAATAATACATACAGGGAAATACCCAACAATCATATGACCCCCTATGAACAAGCACTTTTGCTACAGTGGGAAGGAAAAACTCCCTTTTAACAGGAAGAAACCTCCAGCAGAACCAGGCTCGGGGAGGGGCGGCCATCTGCAGCAACCGGTCGGGGTGGGAAATTAAATTTAAAATATTCCACCTCACATACCAAGTACTGAATGATCATTAGTCATTATATCTTAAAAGTCTCTTAGTATCAAATGTTGCCAACAGAGCTCTTCACTCTCATACTCCAGACTTATTTGTGTTTTTTTTACAGTCGACTGGGAGGCAGCGCCTTCAGCTGTCGGATCTCCTTTCTGTTTATTTAAAATACTGTCCTGAGAATCAAAAATGATTGTAGGAAAAAACGAATTCGCAACTAAGGCCTCCATGACTTCCTACGGAGTGCACGGTGTGCCAAAAGGCCACTGTGTGACGACTAAATGTTGAACTCTTGAAGATGTTCAACACATCCAAAGCACTGAAAAAAAATCACCCAAAATTCATTCTCATCAGACCTCGTGAGTTTCTGACCTCTCACAGGGAGGTCACATGCTTTGCTAAGACAGCAGGCAACTCTGATTTGCCTGCTGTCTTCCTTTTAAGGCACAGTTTCCATACTGTTATTTGGTTAAGTGATCAGATTGGATTTGTGTGTCTACATGTCCCAAGCTATCTGAATGAGTTGCTATGGTAACAGTGTCATAAGTAAGCAGCTCTGCATGTGTACCTTGTCCTTTGTGTCCTGTGTTTTTCGTGACAAAAGACGCTTTGTAAACTGACTTTAGCATCCACACTGACACACTTCTCTAGAAATGTCCCAATGTGGTTTCAATCCACTTCACAAAAAAACATTTCTGAAATCTTTCTGAATACAATATAGATGTGCTAAAAATAGGTCTGAGAAAGGCTTCACACTCTGCTCCACCTAGGCTCTGTGCACAGGTACATGTGTAGGAAAATAACTTCATTTGAATGTGAGTTTCTGTGATCGGTACAGGCATATGAAACATCAGTCACAGAAAAAAAACATGAAATAAGGCTAAACAGTGAGTGTAACAGT